>SJXQ01001055.1:1004624-1024172 GCA_006408695.1 Aepyceros melampus
GCGGTTAGGGACCGGATTTGGGAAAGAAGGCAGCAGCCCCTTCCCTCCTCCTCCGCCCTCGCCGGGCCACGGACCAGGGACGAGGGTCTCTAAATGCGCCTGGCTTGGCTAGACCCGCAGCTGAACTTCCCCGCCGCGCAGAGGCCACTAGGTTGAGGATGAGAACGGGTCCTCCTTTAGGGACCCGGACCCAGGCCCAGAGTTGAAGGAGTCTCAGGCTAGCAGGAGTAGACTCGCGCGGGAGTTGGCTGCAACCTCAATCCGAGGAGGAGGCCGAGCTCTCCCCTTCGCCCTCCTACCCCCACCTCCCCACCGGGAGCGGCGTCAGTCTGCGGAACCCGCAGAGGGGCTGGGCGTTTCCGGATTGAAAGGCGCCCTCCGCCTCCAAGAGGGAGCTCGAGCTGCCCGCGGGGGACCTCGGCAGCTTGCAGGCGCCGCGGTCCTGGAGAGTCCGTGCCGGGGGTGTGCTTCGGGTTGAGCCCTGCCAGGACTCTGCGTGAGTTTGCAGCCAGAGACAAGTTAGAGCCCCTGAAATATGTTTAGGGGGAACAGGCATGGTGGGTAAATGAGTCTTGGGGCATATCCCTGGTTCCCGGTTTGGACTCTTGATTAATGATTAAACTCTAACAATTGATGCATCCAGACTGGCTGGTCACTTGCCCTCTGGACCTGTAGACCTGCCTCTGTGCTCACCCGATTTTGGGGTCTTCCTTTGTGGCTCTGCTTTCATGATATTAATGTGACGCTCCAGTCGTCTGTCAGCATTTCATAATTAAAAATCAAATATCCCTGAAAACTGGGACTAGCCATCCAAGTATGGCTTAGGAAACAGTACGAGAGAGCAAAGTCTGGTTAGTCAGGCCTAGAGAATCTTACTTTAAAGATTTTTGTACCTAACAAAAATTTTTTTCTGGCCCAAATTGCCCAGATGTACTATTTGGCAGCCAAAATTATCTGAGAATTGGCATAACCCCTTCCTTTCTTCCCCCAATGTAGTCAGGCAAAGAGTTTTAAGGTAGTATCCTTCTTACAGTGTTCTCATAAGGCATAAGAAAAAGTAGACGCAACACCAATCTATTCAAATCAAAAGAACTTAAAGACAGCAATAGAAGATTCATCATGCACTGTTCTTCAAACAAATTCATTTTAACTTAAAGAACTAAATAAAGTATCTCTTCGGTTATAGTAGTTTTATTCATACTTCCTAAACATTTAACTCTGTTAAATGGGTTTTTACTTAATACATAGTTCTGTAGTTTATTTGTGTCTATCATATAAAATCCAAATGTTCTAAAATTGCATATGCATTTATCCTTAGACTTGCCAATTCCACATTTAGAAATGTATTTAAAAGATAAACGTGCAAAAAATGAAATGGTGAATGCTGTAGTCTGCTCATTGAAACACTATTTATAATGGCAAAAGATTAGAAATACAAAGTTCCCATCCATAAATAACGGTTGAATATAGTTTAATCTATTCAGTAGAATACTATACAGCTGTAAAAAATGAATGAAGGTCACTCTAAACGCCTATGAGTGACCCCTAGAATATACAGTCCAACAAAAAACAAAAGTGCAGATTGACTAGGCAAATAAATTGAGACAGAAATAATAATAAAGATTACCAAGGACTGAGGTGGGAGAAGGGAATGAAGAATCATTATTTAATAGGTACAGAGTTTCCATATAAGATGATGACAATGTTCTGAAAGTTAATGTGATAATGATTGCACAACATTGTGAATGTACTTAATGCCACTGAACTGTATACTTAAATATGGCTAAAATAAGTTTCATATGTATATTTTACTACAATAAAAAATTTTAATGTCAGGTGCAGGGTATTGCATACTGTTTGCTACCTTTTTGAGGTACACATGTACATGTATGTATATGTGCATTTTTTATAAACTAGAAGTAAACACCAAATCTAATAAAATTAGTTATCTTAGAGAAGGAAGAGGATATGAAAGATTAAATAATGGTGGAACCTAGATCTTTCCAATATGCCTTGTTTTATAGTTCTCACTTTGGAGCCATGTTATATTTTATTAGTGGCATAATGTGATTCTCCACAAAAATGGGGAGAATACTTATTTAAAGTTACATTTAAACACAACGTTTGAACTGTACATCTTCAGTAAGATATAACCTAAGGATGAAATTAGCACAAAGAAGTTTGAAATTCTATTTCATAATGGTAATGTGAGAGAGAGATTGAAAGGGGGAAGCAAGAAAGAGGAAGAAAGATATTATAGAAATTAGAAACCATGATTTCAGCAAAAGAGAAAAGGGATTAAATATAAAAGTAAAAACACTAGGTTAAATTTAGTTAAAATGCCAATGTATATAATCAGAACTTACCTTTATTATTCAAAAATATGCATTTCCTGCTGCTGCTGCTGCTGCTGCTAAGTCACTTCAGTCGTGTCTGACTCTGTGCGACCCCATAGACGGCAGCCCACCAGGCTCCCCCGTCCCTGGGATTCTCCAGGCAAGAACACTGGAGTGGGTTGCCATTTCCCTCTCCAATGCATGAAAGTGAAAAGTGAAAGTGAAGTCGTAAGTCCTGGATTTGCTAGTCCCATGCATTGAAAGACCTGTAGTGACAACCCAATAACAATAAACACCTATTGTGCCCAGATCATGGTCCCTAAGTACCATTTCCCAGTAAAAGGAATGAGGGTTTCTTGAGTAGGTGGCTGATTTTGGGTCTGGGGCAAGAACCATGTAAAATGAATCTGGACTATCTATTTTTGTCATATCTGAAAACAAGGAAATTACAAACAATTTAGGGTGATGTTGAAAGGAAACTGGACCTAACTTGAAAAAGATTCCACTGACCAAACGTGGGAAAAGCTGAACATCAAAAAGAAAAATTACTGCAAAGGACTGAAACATATAAGATATATAAATGTTCAAGAATTACAAATGATACTTCAAACAAAGGTTAATTGGTTACTTTGGAGATTGTTAGAGAACAGCTTATTCTTGAAACATCGATCGATAAAATAATCAAGCACTTATTTTGCCTTTGCTGGATAGTCTAAGAGAGAATTTCTTTAAAAATAATTATAGTTGTAAACATAGGCATGATGTTTAAAAATCACAACTTTGCAAACTTTAATGAAATAATAATCCAGGCAACAGTTATTAATGTTTGCTAAAACTGTTAAGTCAGGGTTCTCAACTGGGGGCCATTTTCTCTCTCGGATACATTTGGCAATATCTGGAGACATTTTTTATTGTCTCATATACCAATAAGATGGTGTGTATGGGGCAAGAGTGTTGAGAGTACCAGTTCAGTTCAGTTCAGTTCAGTTGCTCAGTCGTGTCCGACTCTTTGCGACCCCATGAATTACAGCACGCTAGACCTCCCTGTCCATCACCAACTCCCGGAGTTCACTCAGACTCACGTCTGTTAAGTCGGTGATGCCATCCAGCCATCTCATCCTCAGTCGTCCCCTTTTCCTCCTGCCCCCAATCCCTCCCAGCACCAGGGTCCTTTCCAATGAGTCAACTCTTTGAATGAGGTGGCCAGCTTTAGCATCATTGTTTCCAAAGAAATCCCAGGGCTGATCTCCTTCAGAATGGACTGGTTGGATCTCCTTGCAGTCCAAGGGACTCTCAAGAGTCTTCTCCAACACCACAGTTCAAACGCATCAATTCTTCGGCACTCAGCCTTCTTCACAGTCCAACTCTCACATCCATACCCCTGGAAAAACCATAGCCTCAGGGAGCCCACTAAATATTCTATAGTTTATAGGACATTCCCTGATAACAAAGTGTTCTCTGGTCCAAAATAGCAATTTATTTGAGAACCCTTGCATTAGGTGAAGTCAGTGGGGAACTTTTTAATGAGTAATTCAAGCTATTACCCCCCAGAACCTACTGATTATTGCCAACTTTTGAAAATTATGATAATCAGATATTATGTGTCTGCTTAAGTGGTACAACTGGAGGCACACAGAACTGCCTATGGGATATCTTTGTGAAAAACAGTTGAACCTAAATGTAACCATAACTTTATGTTTAACTACCAGTTTCTAGGCTTCCCTTGTGGCTCAGCTGGTAAAGAATCTGCGGCAATGTCGGAAACCTGAGGTCAATATCTGTGTTTGAAAGATCCTTTGGAGAAAGGAAAGGCTGGTCACTCCAGTATTCTGGCCTAGAGAATTCCATGGACCATAGAGGCCATGGGATCTAGGCAAAGAGTTGGACACGACTAAGCGACTTTTACTTTCACTTTCACCAGTTTCTAAGAACTATGGAGGATATAGTAAAACACATTAAATGATACCTCAAGAATGTAGTCAACCAGGTCTAGAATGTAGGGAATACCACAGAACCAACTTTTTTTCTTTTTCAAATAAATGACATGCGTAGAGAAAAACGAGGGGAACTCTTTTGATCCAACAATTGTACCTTCTCTGGGTTAGTTATTTGAACACAGGTGTAAATGAGATTTTGAGGCAATCTCCAGAGGTCTGGGTGAAAGTTGATTATTAGCTAGTATATTTTCAATTATTTTTAATTTTAGGAAGTGTGAAAATGATATCATGGCTATATTTTTAAATAATGTTTTCCAATACTGACTAAATTTTTTATGGGTGAAATGATATGATGCCTGGGGTTTGACTTAAATACTACAGGAAAAAGATGAAGTAGATCAACTTTTTTCTATTCCTTTTGCTAAGTATACTTCGCTGAACATACTAGACATTATGTATAGAAAAAAGAATAAGGGGACTCTGAATGGTGTAGAGAAAATGGCAGACTTGCCAGGGACCTGAGTCACAACAGAGAAATGAGTGTCCCTTGAGGTTTGTTTTTTTGTTTTGTTTTGTTTTGCTTCATAAATTTGTGGACTGAGTGCTGGAATAGGTGGCAACCTGGAAATACCAACTGGCACAGACTCCACAAAAGCCTTCAAAAAACCCTGCTGCCTTTAACCAAAGGGCAGGAAAGGCATACTAGCCAACAGAAAACATGTAGATGATAACTGCTCTATAAGCAGCCAACATCACAGAAAAAAAAATGCAGTCACCCCTAACCAGCAAAGACCAAGCGAAGACCTTAAACTTCATCCTTGCCAGGCTGTAACAAGGGTCCCTCCTCAGAGTAAGAGAGAAGAAGTGTCAGAGAAGAGGAAGGAGAGTCAGAGAAGGCCAGGTAATGGACCTCTGCATCCCCGTGGAGCCCCCCCAGAGTGCCGTGGAGAACCTGGACTTCCGTTGCCACCTAACAGCAGTGAGGTGCCCCTCTGCTGGGATGGTATGAGAGGAGTCCTGGTAGAGAGTTAGGACTCCTATCATTGCCCATCCCCATGGGAAGCTACATGGGAAGCAACATTGAAGCATGTCTCTCCCTCCCAGCCAGGCTGGTATCACTGAAATTTAGTGGGAAGCTGGTACTCCCACCTCTGCTCAACAGTGACAAAATGCCCCTCACACTTCAGTTGTGCAAACAGAGACAGAATGTGAACTTTCACTGTCATCTAGAAGTAACGAGGCAACACCCTTCTCTCTTCACCCCCAAACCTATGCAGTTTCAGAAGAGGCTGCTAAGACATGACTTACATAGGATCCAAAGTCTCATAACACCCAAAATGCCCAGGATTTGTGAGAAAATTATTCCTCATACCAAGAACCAGGAAAATCTCAATGAGAAAAGAAAAGTCATACCAACACTGAGATGATGTGGGTGTTAGAATGTTTGAACCAGGCCTTTAAAGCAGACATGATAAAAGTGTTTCAAAGAGTATCTGTGAACATACTTGAAACAAAAGAAAAAGAAAAGAAAGAAAGCCTCAGCAAAGTAATAGAAGATGTAATCAAGAGCTAACTGGAAATTTTAGAAGTAAAAAAGACAGTAATGAAAATTTTAAAGCTTGATAGATTTGACAGAAAAGTGGAGAGGACCGAAGAAAGAATCAAGGAACTTGAAGATGGAATAATAGAAATTACCCAAACTGAACAAAAAGAGAAAGTAGACAGAAAAAAAAAAAAAAAAACCAGAGTTGCAGGGACCTGTGACTATAACAAAAATATTTAACATTTACTTAATCAGAATTTCAAAGAGAAGGAGTGCTGCTAAAAAAAAAAAATACCTGAAGAAACAATGAATATTTCCAAATTTAGCAGAAGACATCAGAGAAGGCGACAGTACCCCACTCCAGTACTCTTGCCTGGAAAATCCCATGGACGGAGGAGCAGGGCTGCGGTCCATGGGGTTGCTAGGAGTTGGATACAACTGAACGACTTCCCTTTCACTTTTCCTGGTGGCTCAGAGGTTAAAGCATCTGCCTCCAATGCGGGAGACCCGGGTTCAATCCCTGGGTCGGGAAGATCCCCTGGAGAAGGAAATGGCAACCCACTCCAGTATTCTTGCCTGGAGAATCCCATGGACTGAGGAGCCTGGTGGGCTGCAGTCCACGGGGTCACAAAGAGTCGGACACGACTGAGTGACTTTACTTACTTACTTACTTACTTTCACTTTCATGCACTGGAGAAGGAAATGGCACCCCACTCCAGTGTTCTTGCCTGAAGAATCCCAGGGACGGGGGAGCCTGGTGGGCTGCCGTCTATGGGGTCGCACAGAGTCAGACACGACTGAAGTGACTTAGTAGCAGCAGCAGCAGCAGCAGCAGAAGACATAAACGTACAGATTCAAGAGACTGAGTGAATCTCAAACACCATAAACCCAAAGGAATTCACATTGAAATTCCTCATAGACAAACTTACGAAAATTAAAGACAAAGCAGCAAGAGAAACGACATCATACTCAGAGAAGAAAACAATTGAAATGACTGCAGATTACTCTTTGGAAACCATGGAGGCAAGAAGGAAGTGGCACACTTTTCTCAAGTGCGGTAAAAAAGTTGCCAGTGCTGAATTCTATCCCCAGTGACAGTATTTTTCAGAAAGGAAAGGGGAATCAAGATGTCAGATGAAAGAAACAAAAAGGAGTTCTCTCCAGCAGGGAGAGGATGTCCCCTCTTACCACTCCTGCTCAGTATTGTACTGGAATAATATCTTATCAGAGAAGGAAATGAAAGCTATACAAATAGGGAAGGGAGAAATAAAACTCCTTCGTTACAGATGATATCATTGTTTATCTAGAAAATTCTAAAGAACCAACAAAAAATTTCTGAACTAACACATAATTATAGTTTGCACGATACAAGGTCAATATAGACAAACTGACTTGTTTTCCTATATATCAATGAACTATTGGCAAAAAATTAGGTACACATATAACAAAATATGTACAAGATCTATACATGTGAGGGAAACTACACAATTCTGAAGAAAGAAGGTATACATAAATGGAGAGATATTGTTTGTTTATGGATAAAAAGACTCAATATTATTCAGTTCAGTTCAGTTCAGTCATCAGTCGTGTCTGACTCTTTGCCATCCCATGAATCGCAGCAGGCCTCCCTGTCCTTCACCAACTCCCGGAGTTGACTCAAACTCATGTCTATCGAGTCGGTCAAGAATAAGAAAAACTAACTGCCTGACTCAATCTTATCCTCTTGAGAGTAAGATTGACAATAAACATGTACAGCTCAGTAATTTCATATATTAATAAGCATTATGAGAAAAAAATAAGCTAGATAAAGACAATGATGAATGAGATTCTAAAGTTGGCTACAGAATAATAGTCATTTTCTGGCAAGGGTACTCTGTAAACTCCATGTTAAGAGAGTATGCCCAGGGGCAGAACGGCTATCTTGATTACTAGAGTGGATCTCCTGCAGCCATGACTGCATTACATGAGTCTGTCCCACTGGCCACAGTTGATTGGACCAGAGGTAGACAGCTGACCCAAGCTAGGCCAATCAGATTCTTTCCTAGGATTTTGGACACAGAATACTAGTTATTGAATTGCCAGGGTATCAGAGGGGAGATGACTCAGCTTTAGGGCTGGGGCAGTTGTTGGACAAGTGCAGAGATTAAAAAGAAAGAAAGAAACAAACAAACAAACCAGCCTGCAGAAGGAAGATGAAGGAAGCAGACACCCAGACAGAAATGGTTACAAACTGCAGATTCAGAGGGACAATGGTGAGTGTCTTGGGTTCTGAGGAGTTACTGGTTAGAGATCAAGTCTCTTGTAAGGTCCAGCTGGGAGTCCTGCTTTTGCATTTGTCCTAATTCTTTCAATAAATTCCTCTCACAGTTTAAGTTAGGCTGGGTCTGTTTCTATGTTTTGCAACCAGCATTTCCAAGAATGAAAATACTGGTGATGAGGGTGATGGTAAGAGATGACATTTGCTGAGTGCCAGGCATTGTTTTGAGATCTTTACATAGGTCATCTATTTTGATTCTTACGAATTGTTGAGATAGGCACAATTGTTATCCCCATGGTGCATGAGGAAACTGAGCTTCAGAAGCCACAGTGAGTAAGTAGCAGAACCAGCTTCTGGCCTCCACGACCTTCACTGCTTCACTTCACTCAAAAAAAGCACTGGGAGATGGACCTGAGGTTATTTAAAACCTGTGAAGTCCTCTGACATATTTCTTCTGATCCTGAGCAAAACCCCAGAACAGAAGATGCGTGCTGCTTCTCAGACAACTCACTCCAAATGAGGAAGTGGCCACGTCTTTATCAACTCAGCAGTCTGATCACCCACTTTGTTAAAACAGTCTCATTCCCTCACTGAGAGCTAGAGTTTCTCATAAGCATACTTGATATCTTAGAACCGGAGGCTCTGATGTCACTCAAGTCAAGAGCTGAGGTTGGACTCTGAGTTGTCAAATGCCTCATGCTAAACCCTCAGAGTTGATCAACTTTGCTGAGCCCCCGTTTCCCTTTCTCAAATAGAAACAAGAATAATAATGCCTAATGTGAAGATTCAATGGACTAAAGATTCAAACACATGGACTAAAGTATTTACCAGCATAATTTAAAACCCACAAGTATTTGAGGCTCATGTAAATGCACAATAAATTGCAAGCATTGTTATTCTATGTCCTTTCAATGCAATACTTATTGTTTCTGCCATTACGCCTTCTTCTGGAAAAAGTACCCTACTTCTCCTTGGGAGCTTTTCCTCTGTTGGATATCATCCCCGAGGGACCACCTATTCCTGGCTGAGGAATGGTAACATGGATTCAGTTAGCCCAACCAGAATCCGCTTCTTAGTATCTGAATCTTTAGCTGAGTCACATCCAAAACTGAGTGGGAAAAATGCAGAGTAATAATTTAAAACCCACAAGTGTTTGAGGCTCATGTAAATGCACAATAAATTGTAAGCATTGTTATTCTATGTCCTTTCAATGCAATACTTATTGTTTCTGCCATTATGCCTTCTTCTGGAAAAAGTACCCTACTTCTCCTTGGGAACTTTTCCTCTGTTGTATATCATCCCCGAGGGACCACCTATTCCTGGCTGAGGAATGGTAACATGGATTCAGTTAGCCCAACCAGAACCCTCTTCTTAGTATCTGAATCTTCAGCTGAGTCACATCCAAAACTGAGTGGGAAAAATGCAGAGGAACCACAACAGAAAATATTTGAGTTAATGTGTTCCCATTGAAGAACACAGACAAGACTGGCCATGAGCTCCTTTGGTGGCCCACATGATCAGAGCTGCCCTGGCTCCTGTCTTTTCCAAGATCTGGTTCTCTGGTTTTCCCATAGATTCTCTGACTTTCTCAGAAATTTAAACTCTTATAAAGTCTCCAAAAAACCTAAGCTAGACAGAACTGGTTTCCACTGCTTGTCATCAAAGTACATGATGTACTTTTCAAAGAATGATTAGGTCTCTGTGAAACTCAGCAAATTCTTTAATCCCCTTTCCCTCTTCTTCTGGACAAGGAGAGTGTATTAGCAATCTACTGCTGGGTGACAAATAATCCTAAAACCCGGTGGCTTTAAACAATAAATATTTATTAACTCATAACTGTGTGCCTGAAATTTGGAAGCAACTCTGCTTGGTGGTTCTGGTTTAGGATCTTTTAGGAAGGCTGCGGTCAAATGTCACTGAGCGTTGCTGTCATCTGTCAGCCCCGGCTGCTCGACCAGAGCTGGAAGATTGACTTCCAAGATGGCCCATTCATACGTCTGTTGTCAGGAGGCCTCTGATCTGTATCTGTTTGAGTGTCTTCACCATGTGGAACAAGACAGAAGCCGTGACAATCACACAAGGCAGTCCTCTTCAATGTGAATGCCAGGAGGTAGCGATGAAGATGACTCGGGGCCACACAGAGGAAGCTCAGAAACCCTGTAGGGGGCCTCTGTAGCCAGCTACCATCCTCCTTTGGCTGAGTTATTCCTATTCAACCCAAGAAGAACATCTCATTTCAGAAACCCTCAGACAGTGATTTACAAACAATGGGTGGAAGGGGGCGGTAAAGATGCAAAATAGGCAGAGTGAAGATCTCCAGTCTAAGGACTTGCTCTGGAGAACTGGAAAAGAGGAAGATATAGCCTTTAGGGAAGGGAGACACAGGCTGCCCTAAGTCCAAGAACAAAAAGTAATATAAAACCTAAGTGTTCCCCCTGGGCAGCCCCAGAGAAGGTTTGACAGACAGTTCAGGCCTGCTTGTCAATCACTGCTCCAAAGTCAAACTGGGTTTGAGAACTGGAGTCCAAGAGTCCAGGCCACTGCCAAGCTGTTACATATGGGTTGACAAAATGTTCCCCACAAAACTCATGTTGAAGCTCCAACCCAGTACGTCGGAATGTGACTGAATTTGCAGACAGGGATGATAAAGAGGTGATGAAGTCCAAACTGGGCTGTGAGGCTGCGCCTTAACCTGATCTGACTGGTGTCCTCGTGAGAAGAAGGCATTTGGACAGACAGAGACACCGAGGGCAGAGACAGAGGCAAGACTGTGGAAGAAGAGAGCAAAAAGTCAACTGTGTGCAAGCCAAGGAGAGGGGTCTCGGGAGAAACGAAACCTGCCAACACCCCGACCTTGGACCGCCCGCCTCCAGAACTGTGAGAGAATCACTTCCTGTTGTTTAGGCCACCAGCCTGTGGTCTTCCGTCATGGCAGCCCAGGCAGACGGAAGCTCGAGCTGCCACTGTTCTTTGAGGCAGCTCCTAACCTCCGCTGTGTACTGGGGTGTCAAATTCAGATGTGAGGCCTTCCTTCCCAGACTCAGGGAGGTGAGACAGGTCTGGGCGTCCGTGGCCAGCTGATGAGGATGGGCCGGCGTGGAGCCATAAATGCACCTGCATGCCCAGAGGCTCTGTGTCCACTCCTGGTTCTTTCTGCAAGCTCCTGCCAGGCCCTGGCCTCCTGCTCCTCTCCTCCAAGGGCGGCTCCTGCGAGTACAGCTCCTGCGGCCACCTCCAGCGGCCTGCCACCTTCTCTCTAGCTGCAGAGCACCTTCTGTATTCGTTCCCGCACTTCCTTTGGTCCCAAAGACACCATCATCTCAGCTACTGGAGGTCCTTGCTGAGGACAAACAAGAGAAAACGTTGCCTTAAACTGTCTGAGGAACACACACCTGGCCTCAGCTGCAGGAGTTACGCCCAAGCCAATGCTGGCACCGGTGCCTGCACCCAAGGAGCCGGGTGTGCACTTTATGAGCTTCAATTTCTGAGGCTGAGGATGGGTCCCGGGGCCTGCTCTCCCTGGCTTGGTATGTCCCTTCCCCCAATCAACTGCCAGGTCTCTCGAGGGGGGCAGCATGTGTGTTTCACTCATTACTGGACCCAGTGCACCTAGCATGGTGCTTGCACATGGTAGGTGCTCAGCAGGTACTATCTCTTGAATGATTGAATGAGGGGAGGTGGTCATGTTTCATTCATCTCTTAGCCTGCAAACTACACTTAGTGCTACTGGTGAATGTCAGCTGAGTGGATAAAGAGGGCTCCAGTCCAGTCCAGCCGCCTGCCTCACCTGCTGTCCACTGAGGGCCACTCGGAGGAGCTTCAGCACGTTACTGTGTTTGATGCCTTCCAGACCATCTGACAGCTTCTTCAGTTCTCCATTCAGCACGTCCTGAGTTAAGTCTGTACCAGGTCCTTCTAAAAGTCTAGAAGAGAGCCAGTCTATGAGGGGCCAGCACAGGCCAATGGCAAGTGGGTGGAAGGGAGGACTTCAGAAGCTTATCCATCAGCTACAACATATTAATAAATTAATAGCACAATCAATGTTCAAGCCTGCTTGGAAGTGGAGGGAGATATCTACTACTCCCATTCTAGTTGGTGAAGAAATAGCAACCAAGGGACTACAAACACAGAGACTCCAAGCAAGTGTGCATAAAAGGGAAACTCAGAGGATACCATAAGAGGATTTACTAATTACTACCTGTGTCATGCAATCTTCATGCCTCAGTTTTCTCACCTGTAAAGTGGGGATAATAATAGTCTCTGCACCTCACAGAGCTATGGTGGGGCTGAGTTAAAACTTGCAAAGCACGGAGTGCCATGGCTGAACAGACAGTAAGAACTCTAAAGTATGAGATCTTATATTTCAATAAAAAGTTAAATATTAGCTAATATATCCAAAAGCTCAGAGACATTGCAAGAGGATCTAAAAAGAAACTTACGAATGAGTTAGATATATATAGGACGGAAGAATGAAGCCCTCTGAGAAATGATCGGAAACACAGCTTCAAGACCTCTGGGATTTTCCTGGTGGTACCATGGATAAGAATCCACCTGCCAATGGAGGGGAGTTGGGGCTGATCCCTGGTCCAGGAAGATTCCACATGCGTCAGGGCATCATAGCCCAGGCACCACAACTACCGAGCCTGAGTGCTTCATCTACTGAAACCCGGGAGTCTAGAGCCCGTGCTCCACAGCAAGAGCGCCACCACAACGAGAAGCCCGCACACTTAGATCTTATATTTCAATAAAAAGTTAAATATTAGCTAATATATCCAAAAGCTCAGAGACATTGCAAGAGGATCTAAAAAGAAACTTACGAATGAGTTAGATATATATAGGACGGAAGAATGAAGCCCTCTGAGAAATGATCGGAAACACAGCTTCAAGACCTCTGGGATTTTCCTGGTGGTACCATGGATAAGAATCCACCTGCCAATGGAGGGGAGTTGGGGCTGATCCCTGGTCCAGGAAGATTCCACATGCGTCAGGGCATCATAGCCCAGGCACCACAACTACCGAGCCTGAGTGCTTCATCTACTGAAACCCGGGAGTCTAGAGCCCGTGCTCCACAGCAAGAGCGCCACCACAACGAGAAGCCCGCACACTTCAGTGACAAAGTAGCCCCGCTTGCTGCAACTAGAGAAAGCCTGCGTGCAGCAACGAAGACCCAGTGCAACCAAATAAATAAACAAAGACTTCCAGGGGATGCAGCAGAGAAGAGCAGAAAGAAAGACATCAGGAGAACCCAGCACCAGTGATGGCCCTGCCACCACTTGCTATAACCATTCTTTGCCCACAAAATGAAACAGTTCAGGAGGTACAATGGGCCAACAACCATTCCCCACTTTCCTGGCAGTCCAGCTGAGACCCTCTTCCAAAAGCATGTTTGAGCTCAAGAGAAAGTTCCTAATTAGTCAGGGCCGGACTTGCAAAAACTTCTTCCCAGCCCTGATTCGGAATTAGAGCAAGAGATGGGAGCAGAACTAAAGACGGGCCAAGGTTGGAGACCTTCACTAGTGCAGATAATCCTTGACGCCAGCTCTGACACTGACCGCTCCTGAAATGGCCAGACACTCCATCCCCCACGCTGGCTTACTGGGAAGCTGGCAGGCTTCCAGCTCAGGAACAGGGTTCATGAGGAAACTGGAACCAATGGCCTTCCAGGGCACATTTCCTTACTCACTCCAGTACTTGAGCAATTCAGTTTCAGTTTGAGAAACGTAACCATTTTCATTGCATCTTAAAACTAGACCACATGACTGCTGTTATTTATGAAATGGAGAAGAGGAAATGTTGAAAATATAAAATGTAATACAGTTTGCAGCACCATGGATGGACCTAGAGATTATCATACTAAATGAAGCAAGTCAGAAAGAGAAAGACAAATACCATGTCATATCACTTTTATGTGGAATCTAAAATATGACACAATGAACATATCTACAAAATATAAGGAAAAGCCCTGTGGTTGCCAAGGAGGGTATGGTAGGGGGAGGGAAAAATTGAGAGTGTGGGGTGAGCAGATACAAACTATTACATATAGAATGGATAAACAACAAGGTCCTTCTGTATAGCCCAGAGAACTCTATTCAGTATCTCATGATAAACTATAATGGAAAAGAATATGAAAGAGTATCTATATGTATAATTGAATCATTTTGCTGTACCACAGAAATTAACACAACATTGTAAATCAACCATACTTAAAAAAACAAAATGTAGTATGAGGTAAAAACCAACAAGCTCCTCAATGTCGTCATGGGGAAGCAGGATGCCAAGGAGCTGGTGAAAGTGACAGGCCCCAGGAGGCCTGTGATGGCAGCCAGGACATGTTAATAAGAGCAGGCCCAGGACTTGGCATGGGCTGAGGGCCTTGGACAGAACTGGTTGCTGCTCAACATGTGGTGTCAGCTTTCCTGCCTTGAGTGGGAGCCCGAGTGTCCCTAAAACCTAATCCCATGGCAGGTGTGGGGAGGGAAGACATTAGTTTGGTAAACTAGGACAGCCTCATATGGAATGTCCTAAATTAACGGAGTATTATTAATAATACCTCAGGGAAATTTAGCCTGGAGATATGCTTGCAAGGGTGCTTAATGGTGTCTATTCAAGGTTATTCACTGCGGCATTGTTTGTAACAGCAAATTTGGAAACAAATGTCCATCAGCAGGTGAGTTAAATAAATCATGGTGAAGTGGTATGATAAGGGACTAGGTGTAGCTGAGAGGAGGAGGAGGATGCTCTCTAAACATGGACAGATCTAAAGATATGCTGTTAAGTGAAAAACAGACAAGCAAAAAAACCACAAAAGACAGGGAAATATAGCCGTTATTTCGTAAACTTTAGATGGAGTACAATCCATAAAAATAATGAATCACTATGTTGTACATCTGAAACTAATAATATTGTAAATCAACTGTATTTCAATAAAAAAAATAAAAAAATTAAACCAAAAAACCCCAAAAGATACCAGTGATTGTACTATATTGTATTTTTTTGTGTAAAGAGGTGGAAAATAAGGATTATCTAGATATAATTAAAAAGAGTAGTAAATCCAGAGAGGGTTCTGGAATGGGGGAAATGAGGGGTAAGGATTAAAAATGGGACTCGTGTTTTCCCTGGTGGCTCAGTGGTAAAGAATACACCTGCCAATACAGGAGACAGAGGTTCAATCCCTGATTCAGGAAGATCCCACACATCAAGGAGCAAAAAAGCGCATGTGCCACAACCGCTGAGCCTGCGCCCGAGAGCCCGGGAGCCACAACTACTGAGCCTGCGCCCGAGAGCCCGGGAGCCACAACTACTTAGCCTGCGCCCTCGCTCTAGAGCCCGGGAGCCACAACTCCTGAGCCTGCGCTCTAGAGCCCGGGAGCCACAACTCCTGAGCCTGCGCTCTAGAGCCCGGGAGCCACAACTCCTGAGCCTGCGCTCTAGAGCCCGGGAGCCACAACTCCTGAGCCTGCGCTCTAGAGCCCGGGAGCCACAACTCCTGAGCCTGCGCTCTAGAGCCCGGGAGCCACAACTCCTGAGCCTGCGCTCTAGAGCCCGGGAGCCACAACTCCTGAGCCTGCGCTCTAGAGCCCGGGAGCCACAACTCCTGAGCCTGCGCTCTAGAGCCCGGGAGCCACAACTCCTGAGCCTGCGCTCTAGAGCCCGGGAGCCACAACTCCTGAGCCTGCGCTCTAGAGCCCGGGAGCCACAACTCCTGAGCCTGCGCTCTAGAGCCCGGGAGCCACAACTCCTGAGCCTGCGCTCTAGAGCCCGGGAGCCACAACTCCTGAGCCTGCGCTCTAGAGCCCGGGAGCCACAACTCCTGAGCCTGCGCTCTAGAGCCCGGGAGCCACAACTCCTGAGCCTGCGCTCTAGAGCCCGGGAGCCACAACTCCTGAGCCTGCGCTCTAGAGCCCGGGAGCCACAACTCCTGAGCCTGCGCTCTAGAGCCCGGGAGCCACAACTCCTGAGCCTGCGCTCTAGAGCCCGGGAGCCACAACTCCTGAGCCTGCGCTCTAGAGCCCGGGAGCCACAACTCCTGAGCCTGCGCTCTAGAGCCCGGGAGCCACAACTCCTGAGCCTGCGCTCTAGAGCCCGGGAGCCACAACTCCTGAGCCTGCGCTCTAGAGCCCGGGAGCCACAACTCCTGAGTCTGCGCCCAAGAGCCCGTGAGCCACAACTACTACAACTACTGAGTCTGCGCCGGAGAGCCCGGGAGCCACAACCGCTGAGCCTGCGCTCGAGAGCCCAGGAGCCACAAACGCTGAGCCTGAGCGCCCGAGAGCCCGGGAGCCACAGCTAGTGAGCCTGCACTGTAGAGCCCGGGAGCCACAACTACTGAGCGCACCCGCCCGAGAGCCTCAGCTCCACAAGAGAAGTCACCGCAGTAAGAAGTCCATGCACCGCAGCTCGAGAGTAGCCCTGCTTGCCTCGACTAGAGAAAAGCCTGCACATCAGTGAAGACCCAGCAGAGCCAAAACTACATCAATAAATAAATAACCTTATTTTTAAACAATAGGATTCCTGATATATACATTTAAAAATAATTTCTAGGTTTTAAACCCACATTCAAGAGGTTTGAATGAACGAATAACAATTAAATTTTAAATTAAAAGTCTGCAAGAATGGAGTTATATACACATTTCCTTGACTATGCAGACCTTTCACAAAGCAAACTGCTATTTGGGACTGTCTTTCTGTTGGGGGCTGAGTAGGAGGGAAGACAATTTTTGCTATAAACGCTCTTGGATTGTTTGTATTTTTGCCATGTTAATTTTATCTTTTCAAAATGTATGTTTTAACGGTACAGTGGTGGTTTCTTGTTATCAGGTGCTGTTCAGGCATTTCACACCAAGAAGCAGCAACAGAGAACACGACAACACATCCACTCTCTCACCCCAGCAGCTGGACTTTCAATCCCTGCTCCTCCAACCTACCAGCTGCATGATTTCAAACAAGTTACTTCGCCGCCACTTTGGACTTCAGCTTTCTCATCTGTAGAGTGGGGATAACAACAGCAGTTCGTTTATTAGGGTGCCGAGAACTTAAGGTTATACGCGCATGCACAGCGCACATCATGTCATGTGCTCAGGCGTGTCCCACTCTCTGCGACCCCATGGACTGTAGCCCACCAGGCTCCTCTGTCCGTGGGATTTCCCAGGCAAGAATACTGGAGTGGGTTGCCATTTCCTTCTCCAGGGAATCTTCCTGACCCAGGGATGGAACCTGTGTCTCTCGTCTGCTGCCTTGGCAGGCAGGTTCTTTGCCACTACCATATATACATGTGCATATATCTTGTGTGTGTGTGTTATGTTTTTATTGGAGCATAACTGCTTTACAATGTTGTGTTACTTTCTGCTGCACAACAAAATGAATCAACCATATGTATACATATGTCCTCTCCCTCTTGAGCCTCCCTCCCACTCCCCATCCTACCCCTCTAGTCATCAGAGCACTGAACTGAGCTCCCTGTGCTATACAGCAGCTTCCCACTAGCTATCTACATATCTAACGTATATGATATATAACATATTGCACACATGTGTGTAAGCAAGTATACAAACAAGTGTTTGCTATTCCTATCAAACATAATCATCACAACAAAACTGGGAAGTTAAGTAAAATGGACATCTGTGGGATCTGCTGCTCAGCCCACATTCCCCTTCCTCCTGATACCAGGGCCCTAACACTCCCTGTAGAATGACCTGGCTCCATCCTCAGCCCACAAGCTCTGGCTGGGGATCCATTCAAAGCCCCGCATACGACCTAACCTAAGCTGGTCAATGTATCACATTCTCCAGGCCTCTGTGACTGGTTCGGAGGCAAAAAAAAACCAGGCCAATCAGGCCCCATCAGAGTGAATTTCAAGACACGGCTGGAGTCGGGGGCTGTAGTTCAGCCCTCTTACCCCCACAGTGGGGACTGTGAGAGAGGCAGCTTTTGATCCTCAGGATTCTTTCTCCCTCTCATGTATACTAACACAATCTTCAGCTGGGCATGTGGCCACCAAGGTAAAAACTACATTTTCTGGACTCCTTTGTAGCTTGGCATGGCCACAAGGCAGGCGTTAAGGCCAGCAGGATGTGAGTGGAAACATGTATAACTTTTAAGCCAGGGCCTCGAGGGGAAGGAGTGCCCCGTCCCCTCTCCCTTTCCTCCTTCCTCCTCTGGTTAAACTGTGAGCCACCACGGACCATGCAGACAAGAGCAAAACCTGGCCCACATGCCACCACTACTGAGCTTGTGCTCTGCAATAGGTCTTTCTGTTGCAACAAAGCATATATACCCAGTGTAGGCCCCCCACCCCCGCCAAAAAAGAGAGAGGGAGAGCATGGGTAAAACCTAAAGACAGCAGGACCCTAGAGACACGGACAGAAGCTGTTCAGCCTTGAACTACCTGATCTGAATGCAGGTAAGGGAGACATGCACGTATCCATCTAATACAGAACCTCTGCAGAAGGAGCAGCAGCCTGGGAGAATGTGGCAGAAAGTCAAAGGGGCAGAGGGAGAAACGAGGTGTCGGTGGCAAGATTTTTGGCCTCTGCATTAACATGGGACTCAAGTCAGCGCTTCTGGCCTCTGCAATGATGTACACGAATCACTCCCCTCTTGCTTAAGCCAGTTTTGGTTGCACTTTGTGCCCTCACAAGCTAAAGAGCCCTGTGACTATGAACAATGAGGCCTAGTATCATCTCCACCCTGCAGGGGAGGGAAGGGAAGCTCAAGGACGTGCAGGAACCTGGACAAACTGAAGTCACCTGGCAGGTGAACTATTAAGTTGGTGTGAAAGTAATTAATGGTTTTGCTTTGTTGATACTGGAATAGATTCTTAACTAAATGTGGTTTTGTTATACATCACTTTCTATCCCAAAGCACAGATTTTTATGCTCTAGGAATAAGCAAACTTATTTCTCATTGGCAAAAATGCGTTGATTATATGGTTCCAATTTTGATGAATGAAGATGTGTTTGAGCCTGGTTATAATGACTTCGGAGTCTGAAACCATAATTACTTTTGCACCAACCTAATAACTGGGTCAGTGAGTGGCTGGGCCGCAGTGGCAACCAAGTGGGTCCAACCCTGGAGCCAGAACTACTGCATCTTCTCGGGGAGCCCAGGCTTCTCAGTACCATGAGTGACCCTCTCACTGAGAACCTCTCGCTAGCTCTGGGGCCGGACTGCAGGCCTGACCGCCAAGTCCTGGAGTGGAGAGGGCCCTGGGAGGGAGACAGGGGAGGCAAGTGCAGACCCCGAGCTCCGCCTGTGGGAACTCACCCCAGCACACGCTTGGCAATGATGTCCACCTTCTCCGAGATGGCACCCAGCTGCGCTCGACCCACCGCAGGGCGGGTCCACAGGTAGGAATACGCTGGGGAGACCAGATCTTGCAGGCGGCAAATGTGACCCTGGGCAGAGAGGTGGTCACTGAATGCACTGGGGGAGGGGAGGTGGGGGATCCTGACATGGGAAGGGGGAGGAGTGGGACGC
>SJXQ01001055.1:1024312-1053365 GCA_006408695.1 Aepyceros melampus
ACGCCACCCGCTCCCTGGGTCTCCGGCTCCTGACCCACCTGTCTCAGCAGGATGATCCTCTCCACGTAGGCTGGGTCTAGCACCTCTCTGTCCTGCAGCTGGCTCCCAAATGCCTCCTCCACAAGCGCCTGCAGCTGGCCCACCAGCTGGCATCTCTGGGTCTCGTCGCCTACCAGCCGGCGGAGGTGCAGCCTGCAGGAGAAGCCAAGGGACCGTGCTGCTGCAGCCACCCCCAGCCCTGCCAAAACCCTCCTCCCCAGGGGAGCGGGTGGGCTTTGCAGAATGACTCCTTCCAGGGGATGCTCCCCCTCCAGCCAGGCTGGAGCAGCGGGGAGACTCCCGACGGTCTGCCCGTGACTCAGCTCCCCAGCGCCTCTCACCTGGCCTGCTGTCCTCCCCTGAGCTATTGTTTGAATTCAGGACTCAGTAAAAAGCTCAGTTTTGCTGTCAGGTCAAATTTTCTCCTTTCAAGACTTCTTCCTACCGCCTTGTTCCTTCTTTCAGAAGCAGCAGAGTCTCTAAGACTCCAAGCCTCAAACCAGGCCCTGTCAGTCCTAATCCCCGGGCTGCCCTCACCCTGTCCCTGGCAGGACTCGAGCGACCCCAGGGCGTGAACAGCACAGGGCCGAGGGCTGTTCTGGAGGAGCGTGCCTTCCTGTCCCTGGTGTAGAAGAAAGGCAGGCAGCAAGGGACGGGTGACCATCTCGTGAACTCTGAGACCGTGCAGGCCTGTGAGTGAAGCCAGCCTTGCCAACATCTGCAGCAAGTGACACAAGCACTCAAAGCTCAGGATGCCCATCTGTTACCATGGGAACAACAGAGCCTCCCTCAGAGGGCGCTGGGCGGAGCAAAGGAGGGACTGTCTATGTACACTGAGCACAAGGCCAGTGTGGCCGCCACGTCTGGGAGCTGGAGACGGGTTGGGAGTCTGAGCAGAGGCTTAGGTGAGGCAGAGGGGGGAAGGACAAGACCCTCTGGGAAGCAAATCCGGAGCATGCCGTGGCCCCAAAACATCATTTTCTAAAATGAATGAAGGGAATTCCCTGGTGGTGGTCCAGTGGTTAGGACTCCATGCTTTCACTGCAGGGGGCACAGGTTCCATCCCTGGTCAAGGAACTAAGATCCCACATACTGCCTGCCAGGCACAGCAAAATAAATAAATAAAATAAATGAAGAGAAATCACATGAAATTGTACTAAAGCTGTTTCTAGGACCTCTGTAGCTAGATAAGGCAGCGGGAAGAAAGAAATCAAGGGACCCTAGTGGCCATGCTTGAGATAATCCATGTAAGGTCCAGGGATCCATGTCTGCGACACAGCATACGCTAGACAAACATCAGTTATTATTACTACCTTCACCAAGCCACCAGCACTGCTGTGACAACCACTATCTTTAGTACTGCTACTGAAATAGTCATAGCAGTGGCTTGATTACAGAACTACCTAAAGCGAACAGCTTCGCTGTATGAAACCTGCGGGCACCAACTGCAAGCAAAAGTCACGGCCATCTTCCTCTGACTCCTCTCCTGCTTTGGGGAGGACTAGAATGGGTCACCAAGTATCGTCCCTGTTCTGACCCCATTTCTCCCCAGGATGTCACTTTCTCCGTGATAAGAAAGGTGGTATACAAGCTGTATTCAATGTGTATGTTGCACTTGTTCCTGAATGTCCCATGCAAGAGATGCCCAGTGGGAGTTCCGTGGTGGTCCAGTGTTGATAGGACTCAGTGCTTTCACTGCCATGGCCCAGGTTCAATCCTTGGTCGGGGAACTGTGATCCCACAAGCCTTGCAGCATCCCTCCCCACCCTCCTCAAATAAACAAAAGCAGAAATACCCTCCACTACAGTATGAACTTGAACCTGCCTCGTTACTTAACTTCTTGACATCTTGCTCTCGTTAAATGCAAAACAGGGCAAAATCATACAAGTGACCCCATCTGAGGGGGGAAGTAACATCCTTGAGGCAAATGCAGTTGATGTGAACCCCCTGGGCTCACGCAAGTAAAATACTGACAGCCTGTCCCCAAACCAGCTCAAGAGGAGGCATCTAAGAGTCCCAGCCCCCCTAACTACAGACCTGTCCATTGGCTTCCCCACTAATGCCCTTAGCCTGAGATGTGGCAACAGGGATCCAAGCTGTAACTACGGCTGGAGGTTTCAGAGAGAAGTTGGGGTGGTG
This sequence comes from Aepyceros melampus, assembly GCA_006408695.1. Classification (NCBI taxonomy): domain Eukaryota; kingdom Metazoa; phylum Chordata; class Mammalia; order Artiodactyla; family Bovidae; genus Aepyceros; species Aepyceros melampus. The sequence goes on from SJXQ01001055.1 coordinate 1,026,491, forward strand.
TTCAGTCTCTAAGTCGTGTCTGATTCTTTTGTGACCCCATGGACTATAGCCAACCAGGCTCTTCTGTCCATGGGATTTCCCAGGCAAGAATACTGGAATGGGTTGCCATTTCCCTCTCCAGGGGCTCTTCCCAACCTAGGGATTGAACTTGTGTCTCCTGAATTGGCAGGCGGGTTCTCTATCACTGACTCACCAGGGAAACCTTCAGAGGGAAGAACTACTTGAGACATGAAAAGCGTGGCGAGAGACAGCACTCACTCACTGTATTGGCTGGGCTGGGGAGAGGCTGATCAAGCATAACACGATGACAAAGAACAAACCTGCCATTTTACTGAGCACTTTCTCCATGCAAAACAGCTTGAGGCTTAATTTAACTCAACAGTGGCACAAGGCCAGTACTGTTATTGGCCACATTCTTAAAAAAATTCTCAGCAAGTTAAAAAGATGTATTACCATTCCAGCCTTCACATGAGCCCAGAACCTGGGGCTGGTCATGGAAGACAGGACAGCAAACAAACCCAGGTACTTGACACCTCTCTTTGCTGGATCCCTGCTCCCCAGAGCGGCTGATAGCGGGGCCAGCCCTTTGGCCTCTGCCTCATCACCCCGACAGTGCTCCGAGGCCAGGGGCAGGCAGCCTCATGATCCGAGTTCTCAGTTCTGAGGCCACCTCTACACCTCCAGTACTGGAGGAGCCTGCTAGGGTCAGGCACCATGGAACTGGCCCGATGGAAGGAGAGACCACGCAGGAGTTGTCTCAAGGTAATGGTCCCATTTTAGAGAAGAGGAAACAGAGACTCGAAGAGATTAGGTGACTTACCTGTGGTCACACAGCACTAGAAGCCTAAGACCACAGTCAAAATCAAGTGTGACTCCAGACCCCACTAAAACATCCGCCATGGGGACCCAGAATCAGCAGGTGAGCCCTTTCCTCCCAGGGGCGAGTGCTCCAGAATCCCATTCACCTGTTGAATTCTGGAAGTTTCTCCAGGTCCAGCAGGGCTGAGTGGCAGGTGACCCGGCTCAGGTCAAACTGTGTGATCAGCTCTGGCAAGGTCCGGCCCATCTGGTTCTCTGCAAGTGAAGAGGCCCAGCTGCTCAGCATTCCAACACCCCACTCCCCTGTAAACCACCCATCACCACTGCATTTTCAATCACAAGGAAGGGTGACCAAACAGATTTGACTTCCAGTTATTTTACATATCAAGGGTCCGGATGAGCTTTCATTTGCAGAACGGGTTCTGTCACTAAGGGGAAAAAAAAAGCTTGAAAATAAAATCTGCCCAAATCAACCCTTACTGCCCTCAAAGCCATGAGCTGCAAGACACCTGCTCAACTGTCTGGCTGTGGGCCAGGGATCCCGACTGACTGGTTTTAGATGGGGTCTGAGCAGAAGTGTACTTTACGAGCTTCCGGGGTGATTTCAAACTGCAGCCAGAGTGAGAGAGCTGAGCCTGGAGCTGCTTTCCCTCAAGCCGCAGCTCCACCCCATGCAGTCAGCGGCCTCCTGGTCAGCCTTGCACCTCTGGCACATCCTTCACTAGCCGTGTGGCTTTCAGTGGTGATACTACATCCCTCTCATGGGTATGTTAAGGCTTAAATAAGACAAGAGCAGAAAAAGCAGTAGGCAGACTATTTATGGCCATGTTTTCAGACCACCCCTGACCAAAGAGGTCATTGTACTTTGCGCATCATCAAGATGTGGGCCTGACGTCTTGAGTCAAGCTCGGAATAAACTAGGGTCACAGTAATACTAGTAATACTCCCAGAGCACACACTTACTCTACTCTAATAAAATAACTGCAGTAATCACAGGATCTGTAGTTTTTGTGCTTATCGTGTAGCAGATACTGTGCTGGCGCCCCACAGGAGCTCAGTGAACCCGAACTTAACTCAGAGAGGAAGACGCTTAGCTCCATTTTACAGACGAGGCAACCAAGGCTCACAGATCATAAGCTCCTTTGAGGCCAGAGATTACACCTTGCTCACTGCTGTAGCCCCAGAACTTAACATGGTGCCTGGCTCAATCAATGATGGAAAAATAACAGAAAGAACTCATATAAGATCACACAGCCATGGCTTCCCCGGTGGTCCAGTGGCTAAGCATTCACCTTGCAAAGTAGGGGACGCCAGTCTGACCCCTGATCTAGGATGATCGCACATGCCTCGGAGCAGCTGGGCCCATGCACCACAACTGCTGAGCCCGTGCGCCGAAAGCCTGAGCTCCTCAACAGAGGCCACCCCAATGAGAAGCCCCAAACCACAATAAAATAAGATCAATAAACTAAAAAAAAATCACACGGCCTTTGGACAGGACAGCTGGGATCGAAGGCCAGGTAGCCTGACCAGGGCCCCGGCTCCTCACCACTACGGTCCTGCCAGGACCTCTCAGGGGAGTTGGTACCTGCAAACCCTGAACCGCAGTTGGTGATGATGTCGAGCAAGGCGTCTGGCAGGAAGCCAGTGGCAGCAAAATGCTCCAGGAAGATGTCCCCTTGCCTCTTGGACAGCTTGCTGCCATCCTTGTTGAGGAGCAGGGGCAGGTGGGCAAAGTGTGGGGGCTGCCAGCCCAGAGCCTGATAGAGGAGCAGGTGCTTGGAGGTGGAGACCAGCCACTCGGAGCCCCGCAGCACGTGGCTGATGCCCATGTGGTGGTCATCCACCACGGAGGCCAGGTGGTACGTGGGGAAGCCATCGCTCTTCAGGATGACCGGGTCCCCCTCCACGCTGGCCACCTCATGCCGATTCCAGCCGTATACCAAGTCCTGGAAGGCTGGCGCCTCCCCGTCCAGGCGGAAGCGGATGGCAGGCTTCGGGTCCGTGGCCAGCTTCTGGGCCACCTGCGCCTGGCTCAGGCTCCGGCATCGATTGTCATACCTGTTGGGAAGCAGAGCGGGAGCTGAGAGTTACTAAGAACATTGGTAATGGGCGTGAACCTTAGCCGTGTGTCTGATAACAATGACCCTGGGCAGGTCATTTACCTCTCTCAGCAGTTTCTTCAGTCTTGAATGGGGATTATAAGGTTGTTGTGAGGGAGAACTAAGTGTAATAACATAGCACAGCAGAGTCAAGTCTGTTTCCTTTCTTCCTTGGTTGACATTCTTCCTTGTCAAATGTCACCCAAGCGGGTGAATCATGATGGGTGTTGCTAAGTGTGCGATCCCATTTCTTTATACAACTGACCCGTCCACACTGGACCATTCTAGTTACTGAGATTCAAAGAGATGTATGCCTGGCAGGTAGGGGATGATGAAGATTCTGGGAAAGATTTTTCTCTCCAAGTGAGCCTGAGAGTGAGCCACAAGCTGCTGCAGCCACTTGGAACTGACTAAGGGAGGGAGGCAGCAAGGGAGGCAGAAAGAGAACAAAGAGAGTCCCGCCTTCTCAGAGCTGCTGGTTTCGTCCTGGAGGCCCACACCTCCGGCTGCTGCAGAATGAGAAGACACATGTCTATGTGGTCTATGCTCTGACTACGCAAATGTGGTCTGTGGACTGCTAGCATCAGCCTCACTTGGGAGCTTGTCAGATATGCAGCATCTCAGCCCCTCCCCAGAACTGCTACATCAGAAGCTGTCCATTAACTAGATCTTCAGGTGATTTTTCTGCACATTAAAGTATGAGAAGCTCCAGTTTGTCCATTTTAAACAGAGTATTTGTTACTTGCTCCCAAAAGTGTCCTGACACACAAATTTAACACTTGAAAGCACTGTCCTCGACACTGACCTAAATGTTCAATCATAAATGGCTTCATGGATTCCAAGACAGAGCATGATGGTAATTAAAAAAAAATAACCCATCAACGGGCAAATAGACTGTTCATGATTTAAAAAGCAATGCTGCAGTGAATGCTGTGACCTTGTATGAATATCCAAGCCTGTGTCCAAAGAGTTCACTGACACTGGAACTTGAATGCTATGCTGATGGGAGTACAAGCTAATAAAGGGCCACTAGATAGTATTTATCAAAGCCGCAAACTGACCCTGCAACTCCAAATCTAGGGAGGTACCCCAACACACACACTCTACAGACATGCAAAATGATGGAAATCAACATTGCTCCTCAGTACCCTCAATTTTTAATACAACAGATTAGAGGTAACATGAATGTTCATTAGTAAGGAACTGATGAAGTGAGTGAGGACTCAGCCCTGTGACAGAACAGTTTGCAAGCGTAAGGAAATTTATGGACTCACACAGACTGATCCTCATCACAGTCAGTGGCATCTACAAGCTGCATGATATGATATGTGTGATACCATTTGAGCAGAGAAGGAGGGGAAATAGCACGCATTCATCAGGGTCTGCACTGCATGTATCTGGAGGAGACACTTTTGGACTGTATCTGGAAAAGGAATCCAAGAGCCAGAGTCAGGGCTGGGACAGATCTTTGCAATACATCATCCTGAACATGAGACAGGTTTTACTAATCTAAAAAGAGAGAATTATTTTAAAACATTTATTTGGCTGTGCTGGCATGCGGGATCTTTTTTTTTTCAGTTGTGGTGTGTGAACTCTTGCTCTTCCTAGGTGGCTCAGCAGTAAAAAAAATCCACCCATGAGGCAGGAGATACGGAAGCGCAGGTTTGATCCCTGATTCGGGAAGATCCCCTGGAGAAGGAAATGGCAATCCACTCCAGTATTTTTTCCTGGGAAACTGCATGGACAGAGGAACCTGGCAGGCTACAGTCCATGGGGTCAAGCTACAGATCATGGGGTCAGGCTACAGATCACGGGGTCACAAAATAGTTGGATGTGACTGAGCGACTAAACAACAACAACGTGAACTCTGAAGCTGTGTCATGTGGGATCCAGCTCCCTGACCAGGGACTGAACCCAGGCCCCCGGCACTGGGAGTGTGGCGTCTCAGCCACCAGACCACTAGGAAGTCCCCAGATAAGAGAGAATTTAAATGACCTTACACGCCTGAGGCCCAGGAGGGCAGGCAGAGCTGACCCGGCCCCAGAGATCCCCCTCCAGGCATTTTTGCCTTGTGTCCTACCCGCCCTCGAGTGCGGGCTGGCCCTCCTCACTTCCTTCTGGTGGACCAGAGCACAACAGAGCCACGAGACGTCCCTTCCTCGATTGGGTGACACAGAGGCTGCGGCTTCCACCCTGCTCGCTCCTCTCCCTGCCCACCGCCTTCTCCCCGGCTTGCCTGAAGGAACACCAGCTGCCAAGTGGTGAGCTGCCCAGTAGAGAGAGGCCCACTCGGCCGGGACTGTTGTCTCCAGGAAACAGCCTCCGAGAGGGATGGAGGTAGATCCTTGGCAAGCCCAGCAATCGAGGCAATGGCAAGGCTGGCCTAGATCCTGATGGCAGCTTTGAGAAACCCTGAGCTGAAGGAGCCATCTAAGCTGTTCCCAGACTCCTGACCTACAAGAACCCTGAGGTAGGTGGGTTTGGTGTCATTTGTTCGCAGCAGGAGCGAACGAACGCAGCCGCCCCTAGGGAGGCACGGTGACAGGCTGGGGCTCTCACCGGGGCGTCTGGCGGTTCCTCAGGGCCTCCTTCTTCAGGAGCTCCAGCCGCTGGGGTGAGCAGAAACACGGGTACGCAGCACCACTCTTCAGCAGGGCTTCGGTGGCCTGGGCGTAGAGTGCAAGCCGCTGAGACTGAAGGTAGGGCCCAGCAGGCCCTCCGCGCCGGGGGCTCTCATCCGGGGGAACGCCTGGAACACAGGCAGAGGGCAATCACCAAACAATACTGACCCCGAAGACATGACACAAGTTCCCAGGCACTGCTAAGCGTTCCACACACCCCAGTGGTGGTGGTGTTAGCTGCTCAGTCGTGTCCAACTCTGCGATTCCACGGGCTGTAACCCACCAGGCTCTTCTGTCCATGGCATTCTCCAGGCAAGAATACCAGAGTTGGTCCCTTCTCCAGGGGGATCTTCCCGACCCAAGGATCAAACCTGGGTCTCTCGCATTGCAGACGGATTCTTTACCATCTGAGCCACCAGAGAAGCAATTCACACACATTGCAGAGCTTTTAATCCTCCCAACAATCCATGAGGCCGTCACTCTTATCATTTCCCTTTTCCAGATGAAGAGGTAAAGCACAGAGGGATTAATGCTTAAGGTCACGAGGCTGGTGGGTAAGCAGTCGGATGGAGGAGCACCAGCTCCACGATCCACATGCTCTTTGGCATATCCTCTCCCTCTATCCTTGCCCTGAAGAGTGACAAACCAGCCCTGCCCTGGCACAGCGGACTCAGGAGAAGCAGTGTGGCTCAGGGACAGCCCGTCCAGGCCAACTGGACTCCTGGCTTGGCCCCTGACTACTGTGACAAAGGGTGGTGCCATGAACCTGCGAGGCTGCTTTTATATTCTGTGATCACTGTTAAGGCTCCAAACCACCTAACCTGGTAGGTGCTGTCATGAACCCCATTCAGAAAGGAGGACACAGGAGCACCGAGAGGCTGTGCCACATCACCTGGCAAGGACAAGTGGGTACAACATTCAAAGCCAAGCTAGCTGGTCCCAGGCCCACGCTCTTAACCACTCCGTGGACTGCCCCTTGCATTTCTTAGCTGTCCTAAGCCTTGGTTTCCTCCTCTGAAAAGTGGAGCCAAGAGTCTACTGTGCAGACTGACTAAGACTTAAGTGCATCAGTGCTCACAAAGTGTTTAAAGTGCTTAGCCCAGTGGCTTCCGTGTAGAACATGGAAGCTGCAACATATGCTGTTAGATCAAATGTGAACCATTATAAGCCCAAACCCCAATCCAAGGTCTGGTTTCCACAGGTCACAAAGGATAGATTTCACTTATGAATGCTTCCAGGAGAGGCAGAGGGGACACAGAAGAGCTAGATGATGGTGTTTCTGCCCTCAGAGGGCTTTCAAATGAATTAGGAAGCTAAGGACAGGTTAATCCTGCACACCTGATGTCCCACAGTCTCTGGAGATACAGGGGCCTGGGCTCAAAGGCACTGGCCAGCTCTAAGGCCAGGCAAGACACCTTGCAGAGCCTCGGTTTCCTCTTTTAAAAGAAGGAAACAAACATTTACTTAGGTTTCCCTGGTGGCTCAAACCATAAAGAGCATGCCTACAATGGAGGAGACCTGGGTTCAATCCCTCAGTTGGGAAGATCCCCTGGAAAAGGAAATGGCAGTATTCTTGCCTGGAGAATCCCATGGATGGAGGAGCCGGCTACAGTCCATGGGGTCACAAAGAGTCAGACACGACTGACTGACAAACATGTAACACAGAAACATTTACTTTCTCCTGAGGGTCATCAAGAAGCCGGAATAAGATAGCTTATGGGAAGGCTTGGCGCCCTGCCTGGCATAGCTCAGCTCTCAGCAGGTCCCGGCTGCCAGTATCATTGGCTCTGTTGATATTGATACTGCTTCATCCGGGGTTCCTTCTTGATCTAATGTCAGCATGTCCAACATCTGGTGTACCCTCCAGGGTTTAAGAGAGACTCCACTAGATGCACATAAGAAAGAGTATGTAAATGTTACAGAAATTTGACTCATCATATCCAAAACGCAGAAACCACCTCAATGCCCAACCACTGATGAACGAATAAGCAAAAAGTGGTATCGCCACGTAATGAATATTGCTTGGTCATAAAAAAGAAAGAATTCATTCATGCTACAACATACATGCCACAACATCCCCTTCAGGGACCACAGCCTTGTCCTGGAGAAGAGGCATGTGTACCCCAATGAAGCTCTGAGCCAGGCCGTGCAGGACCACCCACGACAGACAGGTCACAGTGGAGAATTCTGACAAAACGTGGGCTATAAGAAGAGGAAATGGCAATCCACTCCAGTGTTCTTGCTGCGATCCCATGAGCAGTATAAGAAGTCAAAAAAATGATACCAGAATATAAGCCCCACCCCACCCCCAAGTCGGTAAGTGTCTGATATGCTACTAGAGAAGAGTGGATGGCAATTACTAACAGCTCCAGAAAGAATGAAGCAGCTGGGCCGAAGCGGAAATGACACTCGGCTGTGGATGTGTCTGGTGGTGAAAATAAACCTGATGTAAACAACAATATTGCAGAGGAACCAGGTATGTTAGGTCCATGAATCAAGGTAAATTGGATGTGGTCAAGCAAGAGATGTCAAGAGTGAACATCAGCATCTTTAGGAATCAGTGAAGAAAATGGATGGGAATGGGTGAATTTAATTTAGATACCTATTTTATCTACTACTGTGGGCAAGAATCCCTTAAAAGAAATGGTATAGCCCTCACAGTCAACAAAAAAAGAAATGCAGTACTTGAGTATAATCTCAGAAATGCCAGAATGATTTTGGTTTGTTTCCAAGGCAAACCATGCAACATACAGTAAATCCAAGTGTACGCCCCAACCACTGATGCCAAAGAAGCTGATCAGTTCTATGAAGACCTATAACATCTTTAGGACGAACACCAAAAAAAGATGTCCTTTTCATCATAGAAGATTGGAAGGCGAAAGTAGGAATTAAGGAGATATCCAGAATAACAGGCAAGTTTGCTTTCAGAGTACAAAAATGATCAGGGCTAACACTAACAGAGTTTTGTCAAGAGAACATGCTGATTACAGCAAACACTCTTCCAACAACCCAAGAGACGACTTTACATGTGGACATCACCAGATGGTCAATACTGAAATCAGATTATGTTCTTTGCAGCCGAAGATGAAAAAGCTCTATACATCAGATAAAAACAGGACCTGGAGCTGACTGTGGCTCAGATCATGAGCTCCTTATTGCAAAATTCAGGCTTAAATGGAAGAAAACAGGGAAAACCTCTAGGCTTTTTGTTGCTGTTGTTCAGTCGCCAAGCTGTCTGACTCTTTGTGACTGCAGCATGCAAGGCTTCCCTGTCCCTCACCATCTCACCATGTCCATTTCATCAGTGAACCCATTCAACCATCTCATCCTCTGTTGCCCTCTCCTGCTTCTGCCTTCAATCTTTCCCACCATCAGGGTCTTTCCCAATAAGTCAGCTGTTCGTATCAGGTGGCCAGAGTATTGGAGCTTCAGCTTCAGCATCAGTCCTTCCAAAGAGTATTCAGGGTTGATTTCCTCTAAGATCGACTGGTCTGATCTCCTTGCTTTCCAAGAGACTCTCAAAAGTCTTCTCCACACCACAGTCCAAATGCATTGATTCTTTGGCACTCTGCCTTCTTTATGGTAAAGCATGACAATTGGAAAGACATAGCCTTGACTATATGGTCTTTGTTAGCAAAGTGACGTCTTTCCTTTTTAACAGACTGTCTAGGTTTGTCATAGCTTTTCTGCCAAGAAGCAGTTGTCTTCTAATTTCATGGCTGCTGCCACCATCTGCAGGGATTTTGGAGCCCAAGAAGAGGAAATCTGTCACTATTCCACGTTCCCCCATCTATTTGCCATGAAGTGATCAGACCGGATGCCATGATCTTAGTTTTTTCAATATATTTAGTTTTAAGCTGGCTTTTTCACTCTTCTCCTTCACTCTCATCAAGAGGCTCTTTAGTTCTTCACTTTCTGCCATTAGAGTGACATTATCCTCACACTGAGGTTGTTAATATTTCCCCTGCAATCTTGATTCTAGTGTGTTAACTCATCCAGTTCAACATTTTGCCTCATATGCTCTGTGTTTAGGTTTATTAAACAGGGTGACAATAAACAGCTTTGTTGTACCTCTTTCTCAATCCTGAACCAGTCAGTTGTTCCTTACAGGGTTCTAACTTGCTTCCTGACCCACACAGAGATTTCTCAGGAAACACATAATAAAGTCTGGTATTTCCATCTCCTTAAGAGTTTTCCACACTTTGGGATAGTCCACACAGTCAAAGGCTTTAGCATAGTCAATGAAACAGAGGTAGATGTTTTTCTGGAATTCCTTGGCTTTCCCTATGATCCAGCGAATGCTGGCATTTTGATCTCTGGTTCCTCTGCCTTTTCTGAACCCAGCTTGAACATCTTAGAAGTTCTCGGTTCACATAATGCTGAAGTCTAGCTTGAGGATTTTGAGGATAACTTTACTAGCACGGGAGATGAGTGCAATTGTCTGGTGGTCTGAACATTCTTTAGTACTGCCCTTCTTGGGAACTGGGATGAGTACTGACCTTTTCCAGTCCTGTGGCCATTGTTGGGTTTTCCAAATTTGCTGACATATTCATTGTAGCACTTTAATAGCATCATCTTTTAGGAAGTTAAATAGCTTTGCAGAAATTCCATCACCTCCACTAGCTTTACTGGCAGCAGTGCTTCCAAAGACCCACTTGACTTCACACTCCAGGATGTCTGGCTCTAGGTGAGTGAGGGAATACACCATTATGGTTATCTGGGTCATTAAGATCTTTTTTGTAGAGTTCTGTGTATTCTTTCCATCTTTTCTTGATTGCCTCTTTACTGTTTCCATCCTTTATTGTGCCTATCTTGGGATGATTTAGGTATGACCTAAATAAAATCCCTTATGATTATACAGTGGAGGTGATGAATAGATTCAAGGCATTAGATCTAGTAGACAGAGTGCTTGAAGAACTAGGGATGGATGTTCCTAACATTGTATAGGACGCAGTGACCAAAACCATCCCTAAGAAAAAGAAACTAAGAAGGCAAAGTGGTTTTCTGGGGAGATTTTACAAATACTTGAGGAAAGAAGACAAGCAAAAGGCAAGGGAGAAAGGGAAGATAAATCCAACTCAATGCAGAATTCCAGAGAACAGCAAGGAGAGATCAAGGGGCCTTCTTAAACGAATGACGCAAAGAAATAGAGGAAAACAATAGAATGGGAAAGACTAGAGATCTCTTTAAGAAAATTGGAGATACCAAGAGAACGTTTCATGAAGGATGGGGACAATAAAGAACAGAAACAGTAAGGACCTAACAGAAGGAGTAGAGATTAAGAAGAGGTGGTAACAATACAGGAGAATTATACAAAACAGGTCTTAATGATCCGGATAACCACGATGGTATCTAGGTCACTCACCTAGAGCCAGACATCCTCGAGTGTGAAGTCAAGTGGGCCTTAAGAAGCATTACTATGAATAAAGCTTGTGGAGGTGACAGAATTTCAGCTGAGCTATTTAGAATCCTAAAAAATGATGCCATTAGAATGCTATACTCAATATGACAGCAAATTTGGAAAACTCAGCATTGGCCACAGGACTGGAAAAGGTCAGTTTTCATTCCAATGCCAAAAAAAGGCAATCTCAAAGAATATTCACACTACCACACAATTGTGGTCATTTCATGTGCTAGCAAGGTTATGCTGAAAATCCTTCAAGCTAGGCTTCAGCCTAGCTTTACCATCTGGTAGCTAAGACAGTAAAGAATCTGCATACAATGCAGGAGACCCAGGTTCAATCCCTGGGTTGCGAAGATTCCCTAGAGAGAAAACTGGCAACCCACTTCAGTATTCTTGCCTTGAGAATTCCATGGACAGAGAAGCCTGGCAAGCTACAGTCTACAGGGTTACGAAGAGTTGGACGCAACTGAGTGAATAAGCAACAGCAGGCTTCAGCAGTATGTGAAACAAGAACTTTCAGATGTATTAATACAAGCTGGGTTTAGAAAAGGCAGAGGAACCAGAGATCAAATTGCCAGCACTCATTAGATCATAGGGCTAGCAAGGAATTCCAGAAAAACATCTTCCTTAGCTTCACTGACTATGCTAAAGCCTTTGACTGTGTGGATCACAACAAATTATAGAAATTCCTTACAGTGATGGGAGTACCAGACCACCTTACCTGTCTCCTGAAAAACCTGTATGGGGGTCAAGAACCAGCAGTTATAACTGGACATGGAAAAACAGACTGGTTTCAAATTGGGAAAGGAGTCCGTCAAGGCTGTATATTGTCACCCTGCTTGTTTAACTTATATGCAGAGTACATCATGCGAAATGCCAGGCTGGATGAATCACAAGCTAGAATTAAGATTGCCAGGAGAAATATCAACAACCTCAGATACATAGATACCACTCTAACGGCAGAAAGTGAAAAGGAACTGAAGAGTCTCTTAATGAGGATGAAAGAGGAGAGTGAAAAAGCTAACTTGAAACTCAGCATTCACAAAACTAAGATCATGCCATCTGGACCAGATGGCCATCACGTCACGGCAAATAGAAGGGGAAAAAGTGAAAGCAGTGAAGATTTTTATTTTCTTGGGCCCCAAAATCACAGTGGATGGTGACTGCAGCCATGAAATTAAAAGATAATTGCTCCTTGGAAGGAAAGTTATGACAAACCTAGATAGCGTATCAAAAAGCAGAGACATCACTTTGCCAACAAAGTCCATACAGTCAAAGCTATGGTTTTCCAGTAATCACGTATGGTCGTGAGAACTGGACCCTAAAGAAGGCTGGTGATGGTGGTTTAGTCACTCACTTGAGTCCAACTCTTGCATGCCAGGCTCCTCTGTCCAGTATTCTTGCCTGGAGGGGGTTGGCATTTACTTCTCCAAGGGATCTTCCTGACTCGGGGGCCAAACCTGGGTCTCCTGCATTGCAGGCAGACTCTTTACTGACTAAGCCACTAGGGAAGCCCAGAAGGCTGAATGACAAAGAAGTGATGCTTTTGAACTGTGGTGCTAGAGAAGACTCATTAGAGTCCCTTAGACTGCAAGGAGATCAAACCAGTCAATTCTAAAAGGACTCACCCCAGAATACTCATTGGAAGGACTGATGGTAAAGGTGAAGCTCCAATACTTTGGCCACCTTAGGTGAAGAGGTGACTCACTCGAAAAGACCCAGATGCTGGGAAGATTGAAGACCAAAGCAGAAGAGGGTGGCAGAGGCTGAGATGGTTAGCTAGAGTCACAGACTCGATGCGCATGAATTTGAGCAACTCTGGGAGATAACGGAGGGTAGGGGAACCTGGAGCGCTGCGGTGCATGTAGTCACGACGACATAGTGACTGAACAACAACAACGCACGGGGACCTAATGCTAAGTATAAGCCAGTCACAAAATGAAATGTCGCAAACGGGCAAACCATACAGACTGACGTCAGTGGTTGCCACTGGCAGGAGGAAGGAGGAAAAGGGAGTGCCTGCTAACTGGTTTGCAGTTTTGAGTTGATGGAAATGTTCTAGAATTAGAGGGGTGATGGATGCACAATACAGTGAATACACTGAAGACCACTTTGAAATGGTGAATTTCATATTATATAAATTGCAGGTCGACTCCTGAAGCAAGAACATCCAGAAATTACCCACCTGGGGTGTGGATCCCTGCCCGCTTCGGTCATACCCTTGGGCCGAGCCAAGGGCTCTAAGAGGCTGGACACATCAGTCTTGCTCATCCCGGCACCCTTGTGCTAGCACAGTCTGTGGGACGTGGAGCACGTGCTCCACACATGGCCAATCATGACCTCTTGCCCATCACTGTGTCCTCACGTCACATTTCCAAGTCCTCTGGTCTCCTTGGGCTTCCCTGATAGCTTAGCTGGCAAAGAATCCGTCTGCAATGCAGGAGACCCCGGTTCGATTCCTGGGTCGGGAAGATCCACTACAGAAGGGATAGGCTACCCACTCCAGTGTTCTTGGGCTTCCCTTGTGGCTCAGCTCATAAAGAAGCCGCCTGGAATGCAGGAGACCTGGGTTTGATCCCTGGGTTGGGAAGATCCCCTGGAGAAGGGAAAGGCTACCCACTCCACTATTCTGGCCTGGAGAATTCCTGGACTATACAATCCACGGGGTCGCAAAGAGTCAGACATGACTGAGCGACTTTCACCTTCGCTGGTCTCCTCACTGTGCTTGGGCCACTCTGGCTTCTGTACATACGCCTCAAATACGCCCAGCACTAAGCTTCTGTAGGGCCTTCACATCTGCTGCTCCCTGGGCTTTGTGCTTTCTCCCCCTAGGCAACCACAGCACCAACTTCTCACTTTGTGCAAGTCTCTGCGCTCCTGTCCACCCCTTGGGGAAGTCTGTCCCATCTCAAACAGCACCCACCCCTCCCTGCTGGTTTGCTCACCGGCTACCCCTTTCTCTACAGCACTTATCACTGCTTCATATCAGAGTAAGGATGAACTCACCGTGGGTTTTTTTGCCCTACAACCTGGCAAATGGCATCTTAGTTCCCTGACCAGGGATAGAACCCTGGCACTGGAAGCTTGGAATCTTAACCACTGGACCACCAGGGAAGTCCCTAGAATTCAGTTTGTTTTTTTTTAAGTCTGTCTTCCCCTATTTACTGAGGGCAGGGTCTTGGTTTTATGCTTGAATACTACCCAGACCACAGTAAGCGACCTTGTTGCATGAATTCTTTCACTCAGCTAATCTCGACTGAGTTTCTGCTACAATCTTCTACAGTCGAGGACAGAAATGAAATCAGTTTTTGCTCTTCAGTAACCCAGAGTTTAGTTAATGATTTACCTGAGATTAGAGCACACGTTGTCGAGACAGTCTTGGAGTTTTGGGCATTTTCCCGTAGGGAGCTTAAGTAGTCATACCTGTTCTGACAGGTAGGCAGCACCTGACTCGGGGAACATACACACATTCCTCTTTGTCCTCCCCGAGTTTAGCTGGCTTCAGAATTAAACTTCCCACAGGGAGGCCGACAAGAGGCTGCACATATTTTGTCTGACTCATACAATGTGTCATCTGAGTTCAGATTTGACAATGGGAAGCACTCATCAAAACTGAAACAAAAACAAAAAACCTTGGCCATCTGGCTCCTCCTGGAAATTGGAAGATTGAGGAGCTGGGCCAGGATTCCCACATGGCCAAAAAGAGCTGGCGCGTCCTCAGGCTCTTCACAGCCCTGGAGCCTCCCAGTCCATCTTCTACTTGGCCTGTTTCCCTCCTGATCCCAGGAAGAGATGAGATTCCGAGATGAAAACAAGAATCTCAGAAGTGCCTCCCCTCCCCACCCCTCAGGGAGCTTCAGTATCTTTCTGGGTGGTGCCTGGCCCCCAGACAACACAAATGTACCCATTCTCTGGGGACTCCCAAGTTCTCCACCCTGGGCCCCGTGAGAAGACCTTCAGGCTCTTTTCCTGCTCCTTCTCTGGCTTGCTAAATTGCTCAGTCGTGTCTGACCCTTTGCAACCCAGGGGACTGTAACTGGCCAGGCTCCTCTATCCATGAGATTCTCCAGGCAAGAATACTGGAGTGGGTTGCCAGGCCCTCCTCCAGGGGATCTTCCCCATCCAGGGATCGAACCTGAGTCTCTTGTGATTCCAGCATTGGCAGATGGGTTCTTTACCACTAGCACCACCTGGGAAAACCTTGCTCCTCCCCTGGAGAAGGGTCCTTTCCCTGCCAGCCTCACCTGCCCACTCAAGCATGTCCTCAATATTCTCCACTGCCCCAGGCACAAGACGGGTCTGATCTGTGTCCTCCAGCCTCAGGATGAAGCTCCCTTGGTGCTTCTTGGCAAAGATGTAGTTGTACAAGGCAGTGCGGAGGCCACCCAAGTGCAAGAAGCCTGATGGAAGAAGGGGACAGCCCAGATGAGACGGGGAAGATGAAGGGCAAGTCAATTCTGCTTGTGACAAAAGGGCCCAAGGAACATCAAAGTCCAGGAAATGGCTCTCCCTCTCCCATCTCTCCAGCAGTCAGACTGTCACAGAAGAGGACTGGGGTGGCTGACTCATTTACCCTCATCCTAGAAGTGGAAGAACACGCAGGTTTTGGAGCATATCAATCATTTTGTAAAACGGCTCCAGCTCTCCCCACCTGCACCCATCGGTCTACTCTGAGATTCGCCTTGAGACCAGTTTCACCCAAAGGGGAAACAGATGGTTAGTCACTGAAGCCACTTCACACATGCATTTCATTTATGCAAATTCAATGAGGTCCCTGGGCAAAAAAACACTTTGCTAATTGAAAATACTGTATAATTACATTTTGCACATACCCTCTATGCACTGTACGGACTAACCACATCACACATTTTGAATTTTGACTACTTGATGCTCTAAGTGCTGCCTTTAGATACTAATGAAAACTAATATTCGATTCCACCATATTTCTCCACCCAAGTTTAAACTCTCAAAAGACTTACTTTTTTCATCATTCCTGACTGAAGAGTTAAGCAGTTTTCCCAGGGCTATCATTTCCCCCCTTACCCTGCCTTCTTTGGACAAGGTCGTGGCCCTGTCTTCATTAGCACCTGCACGAGACAGGAAACGCTCCTCTGGGATCAGGCAGACTCTAGCTCAACACTGATTATATAGGTGACCTTCAGCTAGTTATTGCAAGGACACCACAAAACCAGAGTTCCCCTAGAAGACATGGGTCGAGTAGTTGAAACCAAGATGTCTTACAGATCTTGATTCAAATTCTGCTCCCCTTGGACATTCTACTTGATTTTTGTGAGCTTCAATTTCCTAATCTTTTGAGAGAGATTGACAACAAAAAATAGAAACCTTCCTTCCAAGATTGCTGTGAGGCATAAATGCTGATCAGAGTATACCATTAATTTTAGCTATTATAATGATCTATATCCTTCTGTCTGTAGTCAATCGCCTTGCCAATATGGGCTTTTCTGGCAAATCATCAAGGAAACAAGACTTAAGATCATCCTGAAGGAGGCTTCCGCCTGTTAAGTGCTTTCCATGAGGTAACACACTTTTCCAGTGCCTCAGCTGGATTACCTCAAATGATGAGGCAGGTACTATTACCCGCTCTATTTGGCAGATGTTAAAATTCAGAGGTTCAATGCTTTGCTCAAGTGGCAAAGCCAGAAATCTACACCCAGACAATCCCAGGCCTTTGCACTCAAACCAGAGCTTGTCGAAAACTGTTCGCAACCAAGTAGGTACAGAAATAGCAAGTAAACGCTTAGAAACTGAGAACATTTTGACAGAATAATTTTACATCTGTTGAATTCATCAGAAAGTCTCATATTTTGTATCTTCCCAGAGTTTCAATTTTCTAGTAATTTCTTCATATGGATTTTATCAAAGTATTAATCTGTAATTCACTGGAAATCAGGAGCCAGTCAAACCCAGGGGTGGTTTGAGGGGCAGGCTCTACACCATAGGGCCTGGCAAGAAATATCCTTGTCATCCTGTGCAGCTTTTTGTGAAGAGGGTAGGAGGTTGTCTCAGATGGAAAACAACCTGAGGAACTAGTGGGGAGCCCACTAGGGTACACAACGGGTCCCTGCCCCACTCTGGCTTGCTAAGCTCCAACACTAACCACAGGACCGTTCTACCTCCAATTTCCTCTGCCCAGAAGTTTTCTTTTATTGGCTTCAGGTACCTAGCTCCCTGTTACTTGGTTTTCAACTCTCATGGCACCTCCTCAGCAACGCATTCCTGAGCATCCTACCTAAGCCCTTGTCCCCTACATTGCTTCACCTCCTGCATGACACATGTGACTGTTTAAAACTACAGCTATTTTCTTACATGTTTGTAGCAGTCACTACCAGCGTAGGCCTCCTGGGATTAGGGGCCCTACTTTCTACAATGCCGTTGCATCTCAGTGCCTAGAACAGGCCGTACTCAATAAACATGTTGAATACACAAGAAAAAAGGAACCCAAAGAAATGGTACAGTACGATAAGCGCGAAATTCCTGGCAACGAGAATAATTTTCGCTCGTAAACATATTTCTATTTCCGTATAATAAAGTCTCACTGCCCCGCCAGTCTGACTCCACCGGAAGGGATTCGTTCGGAATGTTCGGGGGGGCGGGCAAGAGACGGTGGGCCTCGGCCTGCAGCGTCACGTCCGCCAAGGTTACCTGTGGGGCTGGGGGCGAACCGCACTCGCACCGCAGCCCCGGGATCAGTGCCCAGGCTGGCTTCGCGCCGCCCATCAGGCGGCCCAAGGCAGCCGAGGGCCTCCCGGGATACAGCAACCTCTTCAGAAACACCGCCATGTGGGGTGGCATAGCCACACGTGGGCCTCCGCGCATCACTTCCGGGGACTCCTCCCAGCCAATCCGCTTCCGCCACAGAAGGCGCAACCCCGCCCCTTAAAGGCGCCAGCCTCCTAGCCTGCAAGCCCACGACCCCCTCCCAAGACTGCGGCCCTACTCGGCCTCAAGGGGGCAGAGCCTAGCAAGCGGGCGATTTCCCGGGCCCGCCCCCTTCGGTTCTCGAAAGCTAGAGCGTGGCAGGGGCCGGGCCGGGGAAGCGGAGGAGGCGGGTCTCCATAGAAACCTCCACCTGTTTCCGGCCAGGCTGTGCAAGATTAGGGGCTGCTGCGGGGGCCAATCTCAGCCAGCTCGCCTTTTCCCGGCGGCCTCTGCGGGAGCGGTGGGTGTTGTACACAATCATCATGGCGGCGGCCGGAGCCCCGGATGGTGAGTCTGGAGGGGGTGGCGGGCGCCCGGGTCGGGCAGGGATGAAGCGGGCGCTCCTAGGGGACGTGGCCCGGCGCTGGGGGCGCCAGTAACCTGGCTCGGGCGCACTGGTCCGGCGGCCCCCGCGCAGAGTCTGGTTCCAGGCCCAGTCCGCGGCGAGCGTCCACCCCCTAACCCCCTTGCAGGCATGGAGGAGCCTGGCATGGACACGGAGGCCGAGACCGTGGCGACCGAGGCGCCCGCGCGGTCCCTCAACTGCGTGGAGGCCGAAGCCGCGGCGGGGGCGGCGGCCGAGGACTCCTGCGCAGCGCGAGGCAGCCTTCAGCCGGCCCCGGCCCAGCCCCCTGGGGACCCCGCGGCCCAGGCCTCGGTCAGCAACGGCGAGGACGCGGGCGGCGGCGCGGGCAGGGAGCTGGTGGACCTGAAGATCATCTGGAACAAGACTAAGCACGACGTCAAGTTTCCCCTGGACAGCACGGGCTCCGAGCTGAAACAGAAGATTCACGCTATTACAGGTAAGCCCCGTGGCCTGACAGCCTTCCCCACCGCGCCTGCCTACTGCATACGCTGTGCTAGGTATCGCGTTGCCTGTGTTCTTACATCAGTTTTCTCAATGCTACCAACAGCCTACCGAAGTAAGTAGAAATGTGCCCGTTATTCAGATGGAGAAAATGAGATCCAAAATCAGAGCCAATCGGCTGAGCTGGGTTTCAGGCCCAGTGCTGACTCTTAGGCCCAAGTTTCTAACTCCTGTTTCTAACATCTCTAATAAAATTACCTAAGGCATTTGTTAAGTTTACAGCTTCTAGGGCCTTCCCCCTGGAGAATTTGATTCAGTGGGTCTGGGATGTGGCCAGGAATTATTTTTAGAGAATGTTTCAGGTAATTCTAATAAGGGAACTTTGGGAAACACTGCTGGTAGCTATCATGCTGGCCCCTTCACAGAAGCTCCTATTATGTAGATTTATCTTATTTACAGCACTTTGCCATCTGAAATGATTTCCTTTTTAAACTTTCTCTGGGTAGGCTGTAAGCTCCATTAAAAACAGAAACCTTATTGGTTTCTCAGTTCAGTTCAGTCGCTCAGTCGTGTCTGACTCTTTGCGACCCCATGAATCGCAGCACGCCAGGCCTCCCTGTCCATCACCAACTCCCGGAGTTCACCCAGACCCACGCCCATGGAGTCAATGACGCCATCCAGCCATCTCACCCTCGGTCGTCCCCTTCTCCTCCTGCCCCCAATCCCTCCCAGCATTAGAGTCTTTTCCAATGAGTCAACTCTTCACGTGAGGTGGCCAAAGCACTGGACATTCACTTATATTTGAGTCACAGGGTGGTTGAGGAGCTACTTGGAAGGAATAGTACCTGATATGGCACTAGGTAGGTAGGTTTAGTCGCTTGCTTGTATCCAACTCTCTGCGGCCCTGTGGGCTGTATCCTGCCAGGCTTCTCTGTCCGTGGGATTTCCCAGGCAAGAATCCTGGAGTAGGTTGCCATGCCCTCCTCCAGGAGATCTTTCCAACCCAGGGATCAAACCCAGGTCTCCTGCATGCAGGCAGACTCTTTACCGACAGAGCCACCAGGGAAGCCCTGATATGACGCTAGTGGTAAAGAATCCACCTGCCGGTGCAGGAGACATAAGAGATGTAGGTTTGATCCCTGGGTTGGGAATATCCCCTGGAGGAGGAAATGGCAACCCACTCCAGTGGGTTCTTGCCTGAAAAATTCCAAGGACAGAGGAGCCTGGTGGACTACAGTCCATGGGGTCCCAAAGAATTGGACATGACTGGGCACACATATTGATTGGTTACTTAATAACCTGTGTTGCACTAAATGCGCTATATTTGTCCCATCTCTTAGTCCTTAAAGCAAATCCATATATAAGGAACTATTGTCATTGTTATGATGTTCTGGAGGCTCAGAGAGGTTGTAAATTGCCTAAGTGCACAACAGTGATTAGTGATAAAGCAGTATTCACTTACGGGTCTGTTATACAAATAATATTTTTAATCTCTTGTTTTTACTGTCCTTTGCCTTTTTCCAAGGTCTCCCGCCTGCCATGCAGAAAGTCATGTATAAGGGACTTGTCCCTGAGGATAAGACATTGAGAGAAATAAAAGTGACCAGCGGGGCCAAGATCATGGTGGTTGGCTCCACAATAAATGATGTTTTAGCAGTAAACACACCCAAAGATGCTGCCCAGCAGGACGCAAAGGCCGAAGAGAACAAGAAGGAGCCCCTCTGCAGGCAGAAAGTGAGTCTTGTGTGATTGTTGGTCCTAGGAAGAGTGAGGCTTTGTCTTCTCGAGCCTAGCCTGGTTGTCTCCTTTCTAGAATAAGCTCCTTTTCGGACAGGGCCCATGATGGAAATTTATGGCAGCAGTTGGGTGCGGCTGGCTGTTGAGTGGAGGTGACAACTACCTGAGATTTGCATCTTTGTCTCATCTGGCGGGTCAGTGTGTCTCAAGTCTGTCTACTTTAGGATGAGGCCTTTGTAAAGGCAGGCTTCAGCCCAGGTATTGAAAGGAAGCAGATGCGGGTTTCTCTCCTATTTAGCACCAGAGAAAAGTGCCATATTAGAATTGACTCTCCATTTCACACAAATGATTACATTTGTTTTTTTGGCTTGTGGCTTCCCCCAAGTCAACAAGCCTTTTTCTCCATAGGTAGGGAAATCAGTAGCTTTCAGCGGTCCCTCTGAAACTGGCTGTTTCAGGAAGCCAAACGAAGCTGACTTGGAAGATAACTACACTGATTTTTTTTTTCTTTCCTCCTTCCTGGTCATGAAATGGGGGTCTGATTTTTCACATGCTCTGTTGCTTGTTTCAGATGGAAGAGATCCGGCCTTGTTTTGTGATCACTGTAGCCATTCAGATTCTTTTTTGCAACTAGGAAAAGTAAGAGTGTTTCACTGTGGAGGGAACTGGTTGAAAGAACAGTCCCTTGCGATCTTATCACTCAGCCAACCCCACTTGTAGTTACAGAGCCTCCTGGCCACTCTTAGTGTGTTCCAGGATAATAGATATTCTCAACTCAACCTGTATCATGCGGAGAGTAGACCGACCTCGACCAACATTAATTTCAGTGACCTTAGGCATCAAGGCACACGGCCAACAGTGTGACACACAATTTTGTGTTACAGGTTTATAATCCCTTATACGTGCTACCAGAACCCCAAGTCTGAAAACCGGAAGTGTTTTACAGATTAGGCCGCAACACCCGATCAGAATTAGCATTGATAGTCATGTTTTACCCTAGAAATGTTAACATGTTTGGTGACAGGTGCTTCCTAAGACCCCCACAAAGAGTATCATATAATGTATTTTAAAACTGTATTATGTTTGTACAAAACGTTTGTCCATAGGGTTTCAGATAAGGGATTGTAAACCTCTGTTCACATCTAAAAGGTGTTTATTTGGACATTTCCCCCTCCAGATATGGGGTGATATGAGCCAGTTGAGTTCATTTCCACTTTCCTATCTTCCTTTGCCACGACATATGAAATTGTCAAATAGGAACATGTCAAACATAAGTCTTTCCCCTGGTCACGCCTTTGGAGCATAACATGCTTCTTAAATATAGGTTTTGAGTTACTATGGTAGCTTAACAGGCTTAGAACTGTTCTCCACAGTGAAGGGAAAATTCTTCAAAAGGTACTTGGGATGTATGAGTCAAATTAAACTTAGAATCCACACAGCTTTGTTCCATTGATGCTGGTTATGAGGCATAAGGTGGCCTAATGAGAGGGACCCATTCTCCTAGCTTTTCATCAGCTTGTTCAAGAATCTGGGGCTGATACGTACAGTGACCTTTTGCTAGTAGTCTGGCACTTTTGAAGTTATTCCTAACCAGAGGGTTTCTGCCATGCCAGTGAGGGTTTGAATTGGTTTGTGGCCACCTGGTACTTAAATTCAATGAAATGTTTACTCTCTACCCACCCATTACCCACAGTTCTAGCTTGACCAGACAGCAACTGTACCTCTAAAGCCACAGATGGAGAGGAAACAAGACTCAGGCATTTGGGCCAGACCAGAGCAGTTTTCAGGGGCCGTGTGCCTAATTAGAACCCTTTATGAGCTGCTTCAAACTCCTGAGGAGGGAGTGGAATTAGGCTTACTGTCAGGCTATAGAGTAGTTAACATTTCTCTTTGGAAAAGTGGCTCTTGAGCTTTCTGCTTAGCTCGGTTGAGGGTGGGGTAGTGGGGAAGATTTCTGCAGTGGGCTGAATCTCCATTTGTTGAAGAAATGTCCCTTCTAGGGAGCTAAGCTGATTGTCACATCCTTACAGGTTTCTGTGGGAGTTTGAGTTGATGGAAATGGCTGTCCCCATTTTGTACCTGCCAGGAGAGCAAGCACCCTTTGTGGCTCTCCTTAAGCTAGCTGTGTAGTCTTTTCAGTGGTAATTTCGGGGAAGGGAGAGAAGGAAGTCGAGTTTATGTGAATTAGCAATCTGGAAATCCTGATTGCTCTAAAGCTTCGATGTCTACTATGGTAGCCACATGTGGCTGATTAAAATTCAGTAATATTAAGAACTCAGTTCTTAGGCTAGCCACATTTCAAGTGCTTAACAACCACAGGTGGCTCTCGGCTACTGTTTTGGACAGCACAGATACAGAATTTCCCATCACAGAAATTTTTGCTGGACAGCACTGCCCTGTAGTGTCGAGGACCCATAATCTGTAGTCAGGACAAGCTTTTGAATCAAAATATTAAGGCTTGATTCATCCTGTTTTTCAAAGAGGTAGTAAAAGACAGAAATGCAGTCAGCTGTTTCATATAATTATCTTTTTCTGACTTACAGCAACACAGAAAAGTGTTGGATAAAGGAAAACCTGAAGATGTGATGCCATCTGTTAAGGGTGCTCAGGTAAGCCAAACTCCGTGAGCATTCTGAAAAGGAACCAGCCTCCACTTTGAGGCTGCCTTCTTGAGGTTCCTGCAGTCTTGTCCTTGACTCCTGTCTTCTCCTGCCTTGCCTTCTGTCTTCTCCTGCCTCACCTTGTTACTGGTTCCTCTCTCTTTTACCATGCTCTTGTGCCTCCAGGAGCGCCTGCCAGCTGTACCATTATCTGGCATGTACAACAAGTCTGGAGGAAAAGTGAGGCTTACCTTTAAGCTAGAACAAGACCAGCTGTGGATCGGCACTAAAGGTACAGGCTGCGCTTGCCTCTTCCTGGCTCGCTGCCTCTGGCACCCATCAGGGCTTGGGCTCGGGCTCACCTCTGCTCCTCAGCCTGGAATCTCTCTCTCCACTGTGCTTTGCGTGCTTTAGATTTTGCTTTTTGATGCTCGCCTCTATTTGGGCCCTCTTCCCTCATTCTTTTCAGTCTGATCTCAGGGCCAATCCATCAAACGTTGGCTCTTCAGTTGCAGCCAGAACCAGAGGTTCCAAACTGTGTGGCACGTGGGCCAGGTCCTGTCTGTGGACAAGGGTTTTCTGAGTTTATACACAGTCTGTGAAAATCAGGAGATTTCACTGGATTGAGTTTTTTTATTTGTTCATTTTTTGTCTTGGCTTCTCTTGAAAAGAAGCAAAAGATCTAGCCATTCGGGACCTCCATTTTCACGCGGCACACAGAGATCAGCTGGAGCCAAGCAGCCGTTTCCGGTGGGCCGTGCTGTAGTCCTCACTGTCCATTTTCTTTTACTGTGGCCAGCTTTGCTCACGTGTGTCGTGCCTGGCCCCTGTGGGCCAGAGGCTGCCTGGGCTCAGGACTTGCCTTCCCTCCTTGCCTGGCTGTCCCCTACTGCCCCCCACTTTCCCTGCCTGTGTCCAGGAGTCAGGCATGCTGTTTGCTGGGAAGTATCTCTGACTGATGTCCCTCTCCCTTCTCCAAAATGGTTCAAAGTCTTTTGTCAGTTACATTCCGGAATTATCTGCGTCTCTTTCTTTTCCCCTCTGTTGTGCCTGTTGATTCCTGGCATCTGTGAACTTTGTTAAAGCAAGTTAACCTCTGTGCCAACCCCATCTCTTCTGTCCTGCCCATCTTCCACACTGCTTTTTCCTCACTGGTTCCTGTCTTCAAAAACCTTGGGCTGTTTAAGGCCAAGTTCAGATGCCTCCGCCTAGTGTCCCGCATTCTCAACTGTGGGGTTCGCTTTCAGATCTCTGAGCCAGCTTCCTGCCCCGCTTGCCCTGTTGTGCCCTGCGTACTTGAGCTGCACCACTCCAGGAGCTGCCCACCCTGCTTCGCACAGCTCATGCTTCGGTCATGCTGTGCCTTTGCCCAGGATGCCTACTTCTTGTTCCTGTTATTCCCCAAAATCTTCCAAGGTCCTGCTTAAACATGCTCTTCTAAGGAAGCCTTCCCTGATATCTCCCCACCCTGCAAATGAGCTGCTGCCGCTTCTGTCCACAAAGCACCCCACTTTATCCCTGGAGCACTCATTACCCTCAGACTTATCTGTCCCCCATCAGACTCCTGGAGGGAGCCAGACATGCCCAGTTCTCCTGTTTCTGGCCAGCACCGCAGGTATTCAGAGTTGCAGGTAGATGTAAAGAGAAGTATAGTGGTGCAAGTTGTGTCAGGTTAGCTGGTTTCAGGAACAGGCCATTTAGTATGATTCTGCTTAAAATGGGACCAAGAAGGTGGTAATTGCTCAGTTGTGTCTGACTCTTTCCACCCCCACAGACTGTGGCCCAACAGGCTTCTCTATGCACGATTCCCACAGATAAGAATACTGGAGTGGGTTACCATTCCCTTCTCTAGGGGATCTTCCAGAGCCAGGGATTGAACCCAGGTCTCCCACATTGTAGGCAGATTCTTTACAGTCTGAGTCACCAGGGAATCCCAAAATGGGACCAAAGTTTTAGGGAAAATAATTGGAGCAGGAGTGATGAGGAATGAGATTGTAATCATCTTAAAATGTGAAAGTAGGTTTCTCGTTTTTAACCCAATCTTGATTCTTAAAATGAACAAAGACCTAAATCATTTAGGCAAGATCCTTGCGTTTTCTAACAATTTTGTGATTCCTTGCCCCAGTCGTCTTCTTCACTTTTGACTCTCACTGCATGGGCAAGGCAAGTTGTGCATAAAGCTTCAGGGCTTCCCCAGTCTCCCCGGGGGCTTTTGAATGCTAGTAGGTCATCCTCTTCCACAGAGCCTGGCACATCATCAGTTTTCTTCAGTCATGAGCTGCCCCGTCTCTGTCAGATCCTCACTACTCATGACCTTGCAGGGGTGTTGACTTAGTTCTCCGTCATCGGCAGACTTGCCGGAACCCTGCCTCTTCCTTGGCCTGCACTTTCACTCCTGCAGCCTACTGGGAGGCCGGGATCAAGGTTGCTGGCCGGGGGGGTGGGTGCAGGTAGGGGAACTGGATGAGGACTGAGTGTGTAAGCCTTCGCTGGTTCCTAGGGAATGTTTCCGGGTGGTGAAGTTCTATAGGAAACAATGGCATAACTGCTGGGGCTAATGACAGCCTCCCTTCCATATGTTAGAGGTTTTGCTTCAGCTCATAGAAGCTGCCACCTTTTTGCTATGGCCTCAAGGCAGAGCTCTGGAAGAATCTTGGTGGATCAGGGTTCAGAGCTGTTGAGAGCCTCGTGGCTCACCAGGCTCATTAAAGAGCCTGGCTGTGAACATGCACGTCTTCAAAGAGTGACCAGGGCCAGGATTTCCATTCCCACCAGGGCAGTGGTGTCAGTGTCCCTCAGGCTTTGTTCTCACTGTGGGCGCAGGAGCCTGCCCTCTGCATTTCCTAAGCACTGTCCTAGGAGAACGGCTTGTTCTGGGAGTTGGCTTCCAGCCACTGGCTTCATCTTTCTGCTGAAGTGACCGTCCCAGCAGCTCGTTGACGTCTTTCTCAACGGGGTGCTTTATGGAGCGGCAGGCAATGGCTCCTGCTTGTGGCTTAAACTGTCCTTGCTAGCGTGCGTGCGTGGGAGGCAGTACCGACAGCCTCAGGCCCGGCGGAGCGAGAAGAATGAGCTCCAGGCAGGAGATGGGACGTGACCTCGTGAAGCTGCCACGGGGAGTATGTGCCCCTTGTGTAAGGCGCTCAGGTCTCTAATCTAGCTGATTGCTGTCGCTTAGGAATGTGGGCCCAGTATTGTTGAATCTTCCATGTTTTCAGGAGAAGCCAGAAGTCCATGTTTTTGTGTGAAATCTCTGGACAGTTCAAAATGGCTGATGTTTAAAACAGTTTCCGTCTTAAAAGACCAGTGCTGGTCAGATCCTGCCTGTGGGTGACTGTGTTCGAGCCACTCAGAAAGTCAAAATATGAATGAGTGTATTCAGGCCCCATCTCCCCACCCCCCTTTCAGAGACCAGGGCCCGTGGGATAGAAGTTAACGTGTCTCCAGCCACCAGCCAGGTGGCGGTCCAGGCCTCTAAGTTACTGGGGTTTTGTCAGCTTCCCTCTCTTAGATTTTCGCTTGGTGCAAAGCCCGTAGTGAGCTTTTCCCCGCGCCGCCCACCTTCTGCTGAGAGCTCCCTGCCGCGAGGTGTCTGCGGCTTCCGGCTTCCGGGCGGCGGTTTTGCCGCACAGGCGCCACCGCCCCCTTTTGTGCTGCTTGTCTCCAGTCTCCTCTCGCTCCAGGCACGCCTCGCTGCCACCCCTTTCTCACCTACCATCCTTAGACTTGCTGCAGAAGGGCTTCTGACCTGATGTGATGAGTACATCCCCAGGGTTAACCAGAAGAGGTTATGGATGTTCTCAGAGAGTTTGTTCAAGTGTGTGTGTGGAGGGGTGGGAAACTGGGGA
>SJXQ01001055.1:1058807-1128443 GCA_006408695.1 Aepyceros melampus
GGCGTGCGTCCCGACTCCCTGCTCCCCGAGGGCCAAACCGCTTCTCGCTCAGGCCGGTGTCATCTCAAAACAGGACCAAAGCCTGTGTGAGCCTTTTTATTTGAAGTAAAAATGGTGCTTTTTTCCTTACTTGGAGATCTTCTATATAAATACTGTAAATGACATCTTTTCGTATGGACCTGTTCGAGCGTTGCTTTCCAGAGCCCCCGAACTGCGCTGGCCTGCTCTTGGGCTCTGGCCGCCGCGTCCGTGTGGAGCCCTTGCGGGAAGCCCCGGCGAGCAGAGGAGCCGCCGGGGGAGCGTCTGGTTAGAGCCGCGCCTGGGTCCCAGCAGCGCTCACTAGTCTGTCACTCGGCCGTGAGTGGGCTCGTCGTCATCTTCTTACGGTCCAGGATGTACTGACTAAATCTGTGTTAGCAAATTCAGACACTCCTTCCCCTTCGGTAGCATCACAGTGTTCTTCTCCCTCAGGCTTCTCTCTGCGCGGAGTCCTGACTGGGGAGAGGGCAGGCCTCTCGCGGGGCTCTGAGGGCGGGCAGGCGGGTGAGGCTGCCTTTTCTCGTGGAGCTGGCAGCCCTTTCGCAGGACAACAAGCCTTTCCTTCCCTCCCCTCCGCCACTTGGCAGAGTAGTGACGAGGTATCCCGGCCGTCAGCTCTGTTTCAGTCAGCCTTTTCAGAAAACTGAGAGATGGTCTCAAGACTTGCTCCAACTCTTTGGTATTCAGTATTCAACTATTTGGTATTCAGTTTTAATCGATGATGGGCCTTTTGCAAGTAGCGTCAGCTCTTTTTAAAAAGAAAGTCAAGCTGAGCTAAGGGCGCACTTTGCTGTATCGTGGACATGCTGGGCTGGGTGAGGCCTCTGTAGGCTCCTGCTTTCCATGACGAGGGCAGGGAGACTCCCTTCGCCACTCAGTTGCCGGATCTCAGCTGGAAGGGCTGCCTTGCTTCTTACTCTCCCTTTCACCAGGTGCCTGGAGGAACGGTCCCGGGCGCTCACACTTGGCCCGTCCTCTCTGCCAGAGGCAGGACCCTGTGTGCCAAGGGCGGCTTGCTTTCCACCCTGTCCTCTGAGGGCGCCTCTTTCTCTCCTTGCCTGTTGTCTTGGAAAGGATAGTCCTTTTGTCTTCAGGCTTTGTGATCAAGTCATCTTAGGACTGGCACCTGTTCCCTTCTTCGCGGGGCCTGGTGGCCTTTCTGAAGTCGCAGGTGGTCAGGGGCCCTCCAGTGCGCGTGATAGCTGGTCAGTTGACCTGCCAGGCTGGGTGGTTCTACTGCTTTCTGAATTGCTAAGACTCTCTTTTTCTTTCCTAACGAGTTCTGCAGATTTATTTGACAATGTACGTGAGTACCATGTTTTCCTTGTGGTGTGCGCTTGTTCTGGCTTTTGTTTTTAATCAAATGCCTGTCTGGGAGGAGATGAACGTATCTAGTCTTATTAGATTTGCGCTGCTGGAAAATTTTTTTTTTTTAAAGTGTAACCTTGACTAGCTGTCTTATTATTGTTTATCCTGTAAGATTAGTCTATCAATTAAAGTTTGATAATTAATTGCGTCTCCTTTTCCTTCCAATTCTTCACGCGCCTGATCTGTCCTGGGGATTGACAAACATTGAAACTGGGCCCAGAGTCACTTTTTGTGCAGTTGTGGGGTACCATGTTACCATCTTCCTTGTTTGGCTCTTAGGTATATCCACATTTGTTCCTGCTGAAAATAGCTGATAAAAGGATCCGACTTGATGCGCTCCATGTGAGTCCAGCTCCCAGCTTGGCGGTCAGCCATGTCCCTGTTAGGGCCTTCGTTTGCCTGTCCCCCAGGGGTTGGAGGGCAGGCCGCCACGCAGTCCTCACTCTGCCAGGACACGTTTGATCAAACACTGAGACGGAGCTGCAGCTTCAGCCTCAAGCCACAAAGACCCAGGAGGAGGGAGGGAGGTCTATCGCCAACAGCGGGACAAAAGCAGAGGCCTGGGCCCGAGCAGTGACTGGAGTTGGCAGGACTGGCTGTGACCCAGCACTGCTCCTGTTGGACCCTCTCTCCTCTTCGCCCCACTTGGTAAATGTTCCTGAAGGTTCTGGTCTCACTGCCCCTTCCTGGCTCTGTGTCGTTTCCCATTGCCTCACAATCCTTGAACCACACCTTAGATTCTTAAGGTTCTGACTGGGGGTGGGGGCTGTGCTCCATGCTGTCTGTGGCCTGATGCCCCTGGGGAATCTTCTGTCTGCATAAAGGGCACTTCTGAACTGTTTTCTGGAGGCACCTTAAACCAGGTAGGCTGACTGAGCCTCCTCAGATGGAGAATGAAATGAACTGCGCTCTGAGTATCGTACCATAGTTTGGGGGGAGACACCTTGGCATTTTTCTCAACTGTGGGTAACTATCAGAACACTCGACAGCAGGACCCCACAAAACACTGTCATGAGGGCAAGAGGCGAGGACTTCTTCCTGCTTTTGCCCGAAGTGGCCTAACTCATCCTGCTTGTAGAAGCTGCTGTGCTTTCCACCCAGGAGGCCTCTGCTGACACCACTGGGCCATTTTCAGCTGGGATTAACCTCTGCCTTTTCCAGTTTCTCAAGGCTGTTTTTGTTCTGAAGCCTTATTAGCCTATCTTATTCTACTGATAGACCCCTCCTTACTCTTCACCTCATTTTATAACTCCTAACTTTCAAGCTTCTTCTATTTTTACCACTTTCCTCTCTATCTCATTGTAATCACTTGCTGTCTCCCCTTTTATGTACATTTTTAAACCTACAGAAAGTTGAAAAATGCTAGTGACCACTTCGTGCTTTCATGTGGGTTCACCAGTTGTTAAAACGTTAACTCCACTTGCCTTCTCTTCACATGCATACTTTTTTTTTGCTGAATCATTTGACTGCCTTACAGATGCCATGACATGTTTCGTGTGGATATGTAAGCAGCATCTCCAAAGAGTAAGGCCATTATTACGCCTTAGCATGACACAGGTACCTCACCTAAGAAAACGAATATCAATTCAGTAGTATCACCTATCACCTGGTGCACTGCAGTCCATGGGGTCACTGAGAGTTGGACACGGCTGAGTGACTTCACTTTCACTTTTCACTTTCATGTATTGGAGAAGGAAATGGCAACCCACTCCAGTGTTCTTGCCTGGAGAATCCCAGGGACGGGGGAGCCTGGTGGGCTGCATAGTCCAGTCTGTGGGGTCGCATAGAGTCGGACACGACTGAAGCGACTTAGCAGCAGCAGCAGCATCACCTAATATATAGATGATGTGAAATTAGTAATACTAGTTAATACATCTTCTAGAATGGTTCTTCCCAATCAATAATTCTTATGTTTCTGAGTCTTGTCTCTTTTTTTAAATATCCTTTTAACTTTGTTGTTGCTAGCCTTCCTCTCCCTTTGAAGAAACCTCCCCTCCATGTGTCTCTAATCATCTTTGTATCCTGACCCCCTGCTCTCTCCTTCCCTTCCTGCCTTGAGTGTTACCCTGTTACCAAGGCTTCTGGAGCTGTGGTTCCGGTGGTGGTTGGGAATTGGCGCCCCCACCTGGCAGAGTCACCTTGTTCTCTGCCCTCCCTCCCACACATGAGACTTGCTGACTGCAGGGATCCTCGGTTATTGGTGACAAACCCAGTTCATGTGAATTACGCAAGGGGATTGTAACCAGAAAGTCCAGTGTCAGACCTAGGCCTGTGTGGGCCCCCAAGTCACATCGGGCGCCTGACCCTCCAGCTCTCAGCTCTACTTTGTTCTCTGTTGACTCAGCTTCTAGCAGTTGCAACCCCGAGGGAAAGAGAAGTGTTTTCTTGCCCAAGAATTCCAGAGTCAAAATACCAGACAGGGCTCTTAATGGCGTGTTACCCTGCCCTCCACAAACACACAGACACAATAACCTTAGCATCCGAGACGTGTTGTTCCCGGTGACTTCAGTTCACTGTGAGTCTGGGGCTTTCAGATGAACACTCCAGACTAGAAGACTGCAGCTATGGCAGGCCACCCGGCAGGCTTTAGGCCTCATGCTCTGCGCCAGGCCCGTTACTGGGAAAGGACCTTGTGTAGGGCTCCAGCCTCGGTGAAGAAAGGGTGCTCCTGAGCCCTCTCTCCAGGGCAGGCACGCTGTTTAACATGGGCTCCTGCATTGAGTCTGTCCACTGCCAGGCACCGGGACAAATAGTTTGTGCATTCCATTGTCACCACTCCATCACCTCTTGTCCACCCCTCTACCCATCGGAGGAAACTCTGAGAAGAGACCTAGCCAAGGTCACATGCCTGTCACAGACCGAAGCTGTGATTCAGAATCCAGATGTGCCTGAGCCCAGAGTCTCTGCTCCGAGACGGTGGTCTTATTGTTGAGAACTTAGGAAAGAGCTTGGCTACTTTGTTTTGCTTTCATTATTTTTTTCTTTTTTCCCCAGTTTATCTTAAGGGTACTAACATGTTTGTGAGTTGTGTTTTTACTTTGAACCTTGATATATATTGCTTGGCCACCATTTAAAAAATTGAGACAGTAAATAGTACATGGGCTTGATAGAGAAATCTCAAATGATAGGTAAGTCTCACGTAGTTCTAGTTCTCCACACCAGCTGTGTTCCATCCCTGAAGGAAGCAGAGTTCACTTTAGGCTTAAGCACCAAGAGGCCATCTCATGAGCAGAGGGTCAGTCATTCCCACGTAAATCCCTTACCAGAGTCGGGGTATCCACAGAGGAAGTTCAAAGCAGGAGGGAACAGGTCCAGAGGAGGCATCTCACAAACATACTCCAGCCTAGAGTTCTAGATCATTATCTGTCATCTGTTTGGGTATCCCACAAGTAAATCTAACATCCCAAACTGAAACGATATCCCTTTCCTTTTCCTTTTTGGCCACTGCATGTGGCATGCCAGATCTTAGTTCCGGATCAGGGACTGAACCCACGTCCTGGTGCAGTGGAAGCATGGAGTCTTAACTGGCTGGGCCCCCAGGGAAGCCCCTGTATCTCTTCAATCTGACCCTCCTCTCTTCCCTCTTGCAGACAGCAGTTCACCCAGGACCAGTAGCCCCAACCCATGAACTTGAGAGAGACCCTAGACTCTCACTTCCTCTGTCATCTGACCACCTGCTATTTTTATCCTCGGAGTATTTTTGCAATCCCTCTTCTCTTTATCCCAACCTCCAAATATGCATCTTTCTCTTGGGTTCTTCTAGTGCCCAGCACTCTCGTCCCCTTCAGTTTACCCGTTGCAGAGCCAGCTGCCAACCACTGAGCTCAGGTATGGCTGACTGCGTCTGTGCTGGGAAATCCTGCGCCTGCTGCCTACAAATTCTTTACCAGACAAGTGAGGCCCTGCTTTGTGACCTGATCCCAGCCACTGCTTTAACCAGAGACCACCCCACCCCGGATTTCACCCTCCAGTCATAACCCGGGCCTGAACCAATGGCATCTCACCTCCTGTGCTCACGTGGTGCTGCCATGGCTCCTGCCCGTGCCGTGGGGCTGACCCGGCGGAGCCTTAGGGATACGGCCCAGGCTTCACTGCTTGGGAATGCCTTTCCCAAGCCTCAGCTGCTCCTAATGAACTACTCCCAGTTTTCACACATTTCTTACTTTTTACACAACGTGTGTTTATGTTTAGAAAACACTGATTAACCAAAATAAGGTATTTCTACCACATGGTGGTAATGTAGCATTTTGGTATGTGCCGTGTGGAAATGGAATCCTGCTGTTTATAGTCCGTTCTGTGGCTCAGCTGGTAAAGAATCCGCCAGCAATGTGGGAGACCTGGGTTCAATCCGTGGGTTGGGAAGATCCCCTGGAGTAAAGGAAAGGCTACCCACTCCAGTATTCTGGCCTGGAGAATTCTATGGACTATATAGTCCATAGGGTTACAGAGAGACAGGACTGAGTGACTCACTTTCACTTTTCAAATAAAATACCAATTTTTCATTGTGTAAAGTTGTTCCCATGGAACCGACCCCACACTGTGGGATATCCAGCTGAATGCCATCCATATACTTTGTTACACCCTGTCATGTTGTCTTCTCAACACATTTCAAACAGGATAGTTGATGGGCTGTCACCTAGTCACCATCTGTTGACACTGTGCTACCGTTTCTTGTTTCTTTTTCCTGAACCATTCAAAAGTTACCTGCAGGGACTTCCCTGGTGGTCCAGTGGCTAAGACTTCAAGCTCCCAATGCCGGGGGCCCAGGTCCAGTACCTGATCAGGGAGCTACATCCCACACGCCCCAACTAACACCCGGAGCAGCCAGATAGTCACCTGCAGACACCTTGGTGCTTCACCTCTAAGTTCTCTTGAGTATAAGGTTAGTTTACTACACAATACTGATTATATGTAAGAAATTTAACATTTGTTTTACCACATATGCAGAGTCCAGTTGTTGTCAAAATGTCGTTTTTTTTCCCAAAACCTCTCAAGCTTCACATTTCCCGTGAAGTTAATGTGTCTCTGGTCCCCTTTAATTTAGTTACCCTGTCCTTTCTGTTCCACGTCACTGGTTTTTTAAAGTCCCACCCTCTGGATTTGTTTCATGATCAGTGGGATGAAGAATACCACAAAGGTGACGTGTCTTCTCATGACTTCAGGAGCAGCTCAATGCTTGGTATCATTGGTGATGCCGAATATGAAACATCACATGGATTTTCACGGTCTTCTTTACCAGATGGTGAGCTTCCAGGGAGCAGACTTTACACTTGTGACCCAAGGCCCAGCCTGGAGCAGTGCTCTGCAATAGCTGGCACACCGTAGTTACATCGGGTGCATGAGTGCACTGGCTGTTCGGAAGAGAGAGAACAGCACTAGGCCCAGACGCAGGTCGTGACAGGCCTCCCAGCCACCCTTTCCCAAAGGGACCTGCCTGCAGCAGACACACTGATCCTGTTTATTCTGACTGACACACCTTGGAATGCTGTATTTGGCCCGTTTGCTGCTTATTTATAAGGGAACACCGGTTTATCAAAGAACTTCACAGCAAGTTTTTAAGAAAGGCCTTTCTGTTTGAACATGCACCCAGATCCTAAATTCCACTGTCACCAAATAATGTGTGGTGGTTCCCCCCACCTCGCCCACCGCCTCATTCTGGCTCCTTTAAGACTTAGAACCACCACAGAATGGTTATCAGTGGCCCATTTCATGGCAGGTATGTGGTTAAGATTTTAGCAATCTCTTTAGTGGCAGTACTGCTGACTTCAGGATTTTAGGCAGCAACAAACACATTTGCAATTTTTGGCAAAATGTGTAGTTGCTATGGGAGATAAAACAGCCAGGACATTTACCCCAGATATTAAATTAAGGTACATTCCAATCAGGAGTCCTGTGCAGCCTGTTTTTTTGCCTGTTGGATCTCTAGTGCCTAATAAGCACTCAAATTATTTGTTGAATAAATGCAGCTGGGAAAAAGAAAGGTAGTCCCTTATGTTCGAGTTTCGCAGTTTTCCAAGAATATCTTAAGTGCTTAAAAAAAAAAAAAATGCAGCATAACAAGGAATGCTTCCTGTTTACTTAAAAAGGAGGGAAATGTGACTGTTTCTTGTCTGTAGCAGTTCTAGTGACACAGAAGGAACTGGCAACACGGGGTACCTCCAGGAGAAGCAGGTGTGTGGCCCAAACCCCACACCAGACTTCAGAGTCCTGTCACCTCGTCACTCAGCCACGAGATTCTCTGCCGGCTGAGCATCACACAGCCAGTCCCTGCACTTCTGCAATGCTGCTGCTTCCTACTTCACTATAAGACTTTGATCTCCTTCCTCCTGCATATTAGAAGTTCTGCTAAAAGTAAAAGCAAGTATTTTAGGATAGGTCTCTCAAGTTAAATCTCCAAGAGCTGGGCAGTTGCCTACATCAACTCCAAAGATCTAACACAGTGCTAGGAATAAAAGGAACAGGGTTGTTACTGATGTATGACAGACACAAAGTCAGAGTAACCTGGGGGAGAGAGAACCTTTCATCTTCCCCAAATTACCAAAATTACTAAATGCCATTAACTCAGAAATGGATCCTTAGGACAGGGATGAAAAATTAGTGCCACACACTGGCGTCAGCTGATACGAGGAATAATCACTAAACTAACGGGAGCACAAAGTATTTTAAGGCAAAACATCCTTTTATCACTAATTCATTCCACATACTCAGGTGGTCAGAGAGAAACTTACTTCAAGCACTCTGCTGAAAAAGTTGTATTTCTGATAAGCATGAATACCAATGACAGACCAGTCTTTAAAAATGCTAAGCAATGTCAATCTATTAAAAAAAAGTACTCTAGACATAAATAACTGAAGACTGAGAAAAATCTTGGTTTTACAGATTTATTTTCAAAGGGCAAAAACACTTAAGACAATTTAAATACACATCTAAACAATTACTCTCAAAGTCAGCAACGATGCCGAAATGTGTTCTCACTGCCAGACACTCGCCAGCATCTTCTGAGCCTTCTCTCAGTGAGGAAAAGGGGTCTGGCAAAAGACAAAGTAAATTCAAAAGACAAAGTAAATTCTCTCTGGTGTTACTAACTTTAAGTGATAATCTCGGAGGTGCTAAATCCAGGGTAATAAAGTTACAGACACAAATACAATGTTTTAAAGTCTGATCACTTATTCCATAGCCTAAAGAACAACAGCTAACATTAAGAGGCTCCTTTACTTCAGGCCCTGTATCAGATGACTTAACACACACTATACAGTTTTACCTTCGCGAAAGCCCCAGGTAGGCCCTGTCATACCCCCATTTTACATATGAGGAAACTGAGGCCATGGAGGGTACACAGTCTGCCCAAGATCCCAGGCTCACAGGATGCGGCAGTGCTGGGTCAGCTCAGGCGTCTGTCGCCGGAGTTCATGCTCCTACCCAGACGGCCTCTCCTGCCTACTTAGGAGCCAGGCCATCTCAGCTTCCTGGACAGCAGGCTGGACAGGCCTTGGGGGGGCGGGATAACTGAGGGAGGCCTCCGCTTTGGAGTGACCTTGGTCAGCTTTTTCGTACAAGTCTGCTTTTATGAGGAGGGCTGACAGTCAGAGTCCTGTCTAGGAATGAACTGCTATCAATCCCTCTGGAGGAGAAAGATGATCACTAGGGTTGGCCCCCCTTGGAGTGGCAGATAACCAGAAGGTACCTGCATTTTATAATTCCTGAAAATCTTGTCAAGCACTTCCATTTTTCCATTTCTTCCTAAGTTTTTATCGAAGAACCATGGAGAGATTAATTCTATGGGAGAACAATAAGCCAAATTATTTACCTGATATTTTATTCATATACATCCTTCTTATCTGCAATGTAATCTACAATTTCTTGTGGGCACATTAACTTCTCCGCATCTATATCAGGTATCTCAAACCCTGAAAGTGAAATTTACGACAATGCATAAGTGTAGAAAAAGTAATCCTTTAGAACTGAAGGCATCTAAGCCTTCAACAACATGCATAAGCACATCAAAAATTTCCAGCAATCTCAAATCCCATTTGTGAGCCTGTTATGTACCAGATGCTCTATTTTTCAGACATAATTTGCATACTAGAAAACGCCCCCGTTTCAAGGGCAACATTCAATGGTTTTCAGTATATTCACAGGGTTGTGCCCATCACCACCATCTAACTCTAGAATATTTTCATTACCCCAGAAAGAAACCCCGCAGCCCTTCCCGGTACCACCCCTCTAGTCAGGATGATCTCGAGGAACTAATTAAGTTCTGCTCTGTGGGATGGCATACAAGTCCCTTGGCTTCCATTCAGGCAGTTCACCCCCTAAATGAGCCATGGAACCTCGTAACAGTCTCATTTGTATAACTAACCATCCCAGACAAGGGTAACTTGGGAGTGTGCATGGAAAGCGCTGCAGGAAACCAAGAGGTGTGTATGGGTGTGTGTACAGGTACACATCCTAACCTAGGCACACCTGGCGCTTTTCGAGACATGGACACTTAGGTTAGCTCACTGGTGGGGAGGGTGCTCCAAGCTGTCATCAGCCATCAGGTCAAGGCTACGCCCTTCATCTAGGAGCCCCACCCCAAGAATCTCAGGCCCATGCTCCCCCAGGCCTCTTCTCGTCACTGAGCCTTGGTACTGCACTGGGCGCTCTGCGGACCTGCGTCCCAAATGTTATTAAGTACACTGTCCCTGACGTTTACTTCATCTGATAGTAAGCCGGTGGAGGTCGGGGGTAGTGCACTACAATTGCAAATCCCCATCAGACTCCCAGTATTTCTCTGCATTTAATCCCCTAGATCAAGAACCCAGACCAGCCTGTGCGTTACCAAATTCGTCCTCCATGGCCATGATAATCTCCACTTGGTCCAAACTGTCTAAGCCCAGGTCTTTCATAAAATGGGAATTTACTGAAAGCTACAAGAAAAGAACACAAAATGCAAAATTCGGTCTGTGAGAACACTTGCTTCTGAATGGTGAAATGTCACTTAATCATTACAAAGAAGTTTTTTTTTTTTAATACAAAGAGGTCATATTTTAAATATCAAGAGCCATAACAATAATAATATACTTTTAACCTGTGGCAACACACACTCGGTGTGCTTTATATGTTAACTTATTCAACCTTAATTTTGAAATAGCAATATATATAAAGCTAATGATGAACTGACTTTGTCATTTTACAATGATCTTTGATCACTGTTCTGAATGACATCTGAGTCTGTTTTTCCTTGCTGCCTTACTGCCAAGACACCACACCCTAGAAGTGACATCCTGCTCCCTCACGAATGGCACACAGTGTCTATTATCACCTTGTCTGTAATCGATATTGTACCATGTGATTAAATACACATTTAAAGAAAAATCATTTAAACCACATCAATTACCTTTTCTGGGTCAATCTTGTCATAGAGTTTCAAGACGTAAAGAACACGGTCCTTGATTCCCTCCAATGTCAAAGGCGGTGCCTCGCTATACTGGCGGCACAGCGGTGTAACTCTGCCTGGAACCTAGAGCAAGGCATAAGGGAAGCGCTGCTGTGGAGCCCAAAATGCCTCTAGAGTAGGCACTGGCTACAGATGTCTTTCATGGAGCTTTCACAGGGCTAGCAAATCCACCTCCAGGGAGGCTCACTGTGGCCACCAGGACACACAGAGGCCTAATGCAGGGTAGAGTCAGAAGCCATAGCAGTTCAACAGCATAAAAATGGATTTCTTGGGACTTCCCTGGCAGTTCAGTGGTTGGAACTCCATGTTTCCAATGCAAGGTGCTCGAGTTCCATCCCAGGTCAGGGAACTAAGATCCCACACGGTGTGGCCGAAAAAAAGATCTCCTTTCCTCAGGACAGGGACTCTTCTCTCCTCTGGTCGGCCTCCAGGCTTTGGGACACTTGTCCACTCAGTGAAACTGCCACTAAAATCATCTAGAGTCTGCAGAGGACCCTAAGGCTTCTCACATCTCAAGCAGCCCACTACTCTTTTAATATCCAAGGCAAAATAACTCCTCCGAAGAGCTGTCAGGGTGAACTGACACGGAGAATCACATACCAGAAGTGTCTAATTTGGCCCTGGTGGTTATAAACTTTGGCCAAGACAAATGAAGCCAGCTATGAACCCAAAGAAGAGGATGATGGGTTCGCAGGCATTAGTTTCCAATCTGTTTCCCTTCCAAGTGGGCTTGCCTTGTTGCTACCCACTAATAATGAGACATTCTGATCTTTGCCATCATTGTGTAATATCTCAAATTTCTGATCTTAGCCCACTTGGAATTCAAC
Organism: Aepyceros melampus; assembly: GCA_006408695.1. Lineage (NCBI taxonomy): Eukaryota > Metazoa > Chordata > Mammalia > Artiodactyla > Bovidae > Aepyceros > Aepyceros melampus. The sequence goes on from SJXQ01001055.1 coordinate 1,070,481, forward strand.
TAGGTATGACGGTCTTGACTGGATTCCTTCACAGAATGTGAAAGGGAGTCCAAGTCACAGGTCAGCAGACTTAAGGCCACGGAAGGCATGGGGCACAAGAGGGGAAAATGAGACAGCCGTCTGGCAGTTCGTAGTACAGAAGTCTTTAACCTCAACTGGTGTGTTCACCTTCTGAAGTTGATTTTAGGCCTGCAGTTTGGAGTTCTTAGGGGATAGAAACCCATAGGAAGTGGGTTTCCTTTTTTGGATTAAGGTCCTCCAGTCACAAAGGTCTACGAAAAATTGTAAAAAAACAACAACAAACACTTTAAAAAAAAAAGAAAGAAAAAAACCCCCAAATCAAACAACACTGCCAGGACTTCCCTGGTGGCCCAGTGGTTAAGAATCCACCTGCCAGTGCAGGGGACACAGATAGATTCCTGGTCCAGGAAGATCCCACATGGCTGAGGGCAACGAAGCCTGTGTGCCACAATTACTGAGCCTCTGCCCTAGAGCTTGTGCTCGGCAACAAGAAGCCACCTCAGTGAGAATGCATTTCAATTAGAGAACAGCCCCTGCCTGCCACAACTAGAAGCCTGTCCACAGCAGTTAAGACCCAGTGCAACCAAAATAAATTAATGTATTTGAAGAAACTGCCAGAGCTTCCCTGGTGGCTCAGTGGTAAGGAACCCGCCTGCCAATGCAGGAGACATCCATTTGATTCCTGATGCGAGAGGATCCCACGTGCTGAGCAACTAAGCCTGTGTGCCTTAACTATTGAGCCTGTGCTCTAGAGCTGGGGAGCCATGCTTCCTGAGCCCGTGTGCCACAATTACTGACGCCCGAGTGCCCTAGAGCGGCAAGAGAAATCACTGCAGTGAGAAGCCCATGCCCTGCAACTAAAGAGCAGTCCCTGCTCTCTGCAGCTAAAGAAGAGCCCTCGCAGCAACGAAGACCCAGTACAACCTAAAAACAAAAGGTTAAAAAACAAACAGAAAAACTGCCAATTAACCAAATCAGTACACATCTGTTTAAGAAATATTTATCTTGCAAAAAAGGAAAATCAAGTATTGAAATCAGGTTTAATCAGCAAGCTAAAGAGATCAGAGCACTTGTTCTTTTCGTTTCCATTTATGGTTTCCTTTCCTTTCTGATTACAGCATGTTAGATTAAGGAGACCTCTGATCTGGGGATGCCGCAGGCCAACTTAGCAACAATGACTAGAAAAGGTTTCCAAACCACAAACAAAAGGGAAGAAGCAAAAAGGACTAAAGAGAAAGAGGGAGAAGACATGAGTTAATACTGGTAATGACAGAAAAGAAATCTGAGGTGGGAGGATCTACCAGAGGCCTCGTCTGTGTGCAGCACAGCAAGAGGTGGTATGAGGTGAATTACTGCCGGGAAAGGGTGAGAGACCAGAGGCGCCCAAGGGAAGAGGCTGGTGAGGGCACGTTCACATGCAGCGACCCAAGTGGTCCACTAGGTGTCAGCATCGACCCAGGAGCACTGGCAACTGCCTGCAGGGTTCCCTGTGATTCAGTCAGTTCCGTTCAGTTCAGTCGCTCAGTCGTATCCAACTCTTAGCGACCCCATGAACCGCAGCACACCAGGCCTCCCTGTCCATCACCAACTCCCGGAGTCCACACAAACCTGTGTCCATCGAGTCGGTGATGCCATCCAACCATCTCATCCTGTCGTCCCCTTCTCCTGCCCTCAATCTTTTCCAGAATCATGAGTCTTTTCAAATGAGTCAGCTCTTCACATCAGGTGGCCAAAGTATTGGAGTTTCAGCTTTACCATCAGTCCTTCCAGTGAATACCCAGGACTGATCTCCTTGCAGTCCAAGGGATTCTCAAGTGTCTTCTCCAACACCACAGTTCAAATGCATCAATTCTTCGGCGCTCAGCTTTCTTCACAGTCCAACTCACATACATACATGGCCACTGGAAAAACCATAGCCTTGACTAGATGGACCTTTGTTGGCAAAGTATGTTTCTGCTTTTGAATATGCTATCTAGGTTGGTCATAACTTTCCTTCCAAGGAGTAAGCGTCTTTTAATTTCATGGCTGCAATCACCATCTGCAGTGATTTTGGAGCCCAAAAAATAAAAGTCTGACACTGTTTCCACTGTTTCCCCATCTATTTCCCATGAAATGATGGGACCAGATGCTATGATCTTCGTTTTCTGAATGTTGAGCTTTAATCCAACTTTTTCACTCTTCTCTTTCACTTTCAAGAGACTTTTTATTTTATTTTTTTCAAGAGACTTTTTAGTTCCTCTTCACTTTCTGCCATAAGGGTGGTGTCATCTGCATATCTGAGGTTATCAATATTTCTCCTAGTAATCTTGATTCCAGCTTGTGCTTCATCCAGCCCAGTGTTTCTCATGATATACTCTGAATATAAGTTAAATAAGCAGGGTGACAATATACAGCCTTGACGTACTCCTTTTCCTATTTGAAACCAGTCTGCTGTTGCATGTCCAGTTCTAACTGTTGCTTCCTGACCTGCATAAATGAGATTAAACAGGGCCCCACCTGGAAACCACAGGCCAGTCTCAAAGAGTGGCTGAAGTGGGCTGTGCAGGAAACGGGAGGGTGTATCACGTGGGCACTCAGGCTCTGGAAGGAGAAAGTATCCCAGCAGTAGCTCTTTGTTACTAGCTGTTTGGCCATGGGCAAATTATTTAATCTTGCTATGCCCTAGTTTTCCTTATCTGTTAAGTGACCATAAACAACAAAGGTCTGTCTAGTCAAGGCTATGGTTTTTCCAGTAGTCACACATGGATGTGAGTTAGACTAAAATGAAAGCTGAGTGCCGAAGAATTGATGCTTTTGAACTGTGGTGTTGGAGAAGACTCTTCAGAGTCCCTTGGACTGCAAGGAGATCCAACCAGTCCATCCTAAAGGAGATCAATCCTGAGTGTTCACTGGAAGGACTGATGCTAAAGCTGAAACTCCAATACTTTGGCCACCTGATGAGAAGAGTTTACTCTTTTGAAAAGACCCTGTGGTGGCAAAGATTGAGGGAGGGAGGAGAAGGGGACGACAGAGAATGAGATGGTTGGATGGCATCACCGACTCAATGGACATGAGTTTGAGTGAACTCCAGGAGGTGGTGATGGACAGGGAGGCCTGGTGTGTTGCAGTTCATGGGGTCGCAAAGAGTCGGACATGACTGAGCAACTCAAACTGAACTGAAACAATAGTACCCAAGTTCACAGGATTGTTGAGGCATCAAGGAGATAATGAAACGTAGAGGGCTTAGAACACTGCCTGGCATATACAGAGTTAAGTGTTATTCAGGGCTGTCTAGTAGGCTCAGGCAGAGAAGGCGATGGCACCCCACTCCAGTATTCTTGCCTGGAAAATCCCATGGACGGAGGAGCCTGGTGGACTGCAGTCCATGGGGTCGCTGAGGGTCGGACCCGACTGAGCGACTTCACTTTCACTTTTCACTTTCATGCACTGGAGAAGGAAATGGCAACTCATTCCAGTGTTCTTGCCTGGAGAATGCCAGGACAGGGTAGCCTGGTGGGCTGCCGTCTATGGGGTCACACAGAGTTGGATACAACTGAAGCGACTTAGCAGCAACAGCAGCAGTAGGCTCAAGATGGCAGTGACCTGCCAGTTTGAGAGTGAGGCAACAGTGTAGCCCAAAGTACTTGACTGACTCCTTTCCTTTCTCACCCCGCTTTCTAGCCTCTTTACTGATTTCCTATAAGGTTACAGTACTGCCAATAGCACTTTACATATGCCATCTCCTTTAGGGCTAATAATAACCCTGTTTTACAGGTGAGGAAGCTGAGACAAAAGTTTAGGCATCTTGCCCCAGGTCTCCCAGAATGGCCTCCTGAAGTGTCTTACTGCCTCCTTTCTGCCGGATCTCAGCCATTAAAAAAAGAGTGGACAAGCACTTCTGCAAAGTGTCCCCAACGGCCAACATTGTTTCTGGTATTAATTATTCTTCCCCAAGGTCTACACTTAACAATTATATGCAACAAAATCACCGCCCTCAGACATCAGAGAAGCCCTGTCTGCAGGAAAAGAATGAGGACCCAACCCTGTGAACAGCAGGAATAAACCTGAGTAGTTTCTATTAATATCCATCTTACCCTGAACTGGGTCCATCTCTGAGGGGAACTTAGAGGAACCTAGGTGGCTTTAAAGACCATCTCTGCAAATTACCCCCTGGATGGCTCTACCTGGGTAGCAGACATCCCACCCTCAGTTTGGTTATAAATTCCTTACCTGTCTCCAAAACACCTGCTTGCAGACCTCCATCCCTTCTCTGTCCCTGGGGCTCTACCGGAAACCTCAGAGCCAGCCTCCACTCTCCCCATGCTCTCACCATCACATTTACTGGGTCACCAAGCTAAGTGGGAGGGAAGGTCTCAAATGTTCCTTCAACAAACTGCATTAATCTTTACTCCCTGTGACCCAGACAGAGAACATCCACATTCCTCAGTGAGTGAATGAGCACCTACACAGCACCCTTCAATATACCTGTCTTCCCACCTCAACTTAGGTCTCTCCCTTTGACAGGCACCTGAAGGTCAACACTGAGTGAGTGCTGAGCTCATCCTGGCCTCTGTGCCACCACATCCACCCCCAGTGCATGAGAAGCCGCTGCCTCCAGGACCAGGCTCACTGTGGCTTCCATCAATCCACTCCTCTTCCGCACTGTGCACACACCTGTCCTCAGATGGCAACGCTTGCCTTTACCTATTACCTGCCTGGCTCAGCAGCCTTTGAGCTTTACCTTATGTGCCAAGCACAGTGCAGTGGGCTGGATCCACAAAGATAAATAAAGACATCTACCCTTGGAGAAGCCTATGGTCCAATGGAAAAGACTAATCCAAACAGATCATTTAAGTTATAATAAAAATGTGGCAAGGGCCATGACAGGTATTTGTAGGCTGCTTCAGTAACAAAAGTTGTCATTCAATCCTTGAGAGCCAACGAGGGTAGAGATACGAGACTCGGGAATGAATGACGTGGTCAGATCGCAGCCCCAAGTCCATCACCACCACACGTGTCAGTCTGGTTCCAGTACAGGAACAGCTGAGCTTTCCCTGCACAAGAACTCTTTGGAAATTCTCTGTACTCTGGCTGCCTGTCTAGATTCAGGGCTCTGGGTCAAGTAAAAGACTTCAAGGTCCCATTTTAGGCCACTACATCTTTTTTTTTTTTTTTGGTACCTTCTATTTTATATTGTTGTATTTTTATACCCAGGAAAGCTGCTTTGGCTCCTTTTCTTCAGGGGAAAAAAATTAGAATACAAATAACTAGTTGTTCCAGGGTCTGCATAGTGGATGGATTTGAGGAGGGAAAACCTGACAAAACAGAATAGGCAGAATGAGCAAAGGTTCAGATGAAATGAACAAAGGCTGGAGGCAGAAGTTTGGGATGACTGGCATACAAGCCGTAACAGAAACCAAGAGAGTGAAGAGATGGGCGAGGGAGTGTGTGTGGCAAGTGACCTTACCAACATTTAATGATTTGGTAGAGAAAGTTCCCAACCAGGTGGAACAAGAGATGAACCAAGGGAAAATAATGCCAGAAACCACCCAGGGAAAACGGCACAGCAGGGACTAAGCTGGCAAGGTTAACATAGCTGCCATGTGTCCAATGAGGACACAAACTGATGTCTTTCTTTTGTATGCATCTCCGTATCTCTCAACTGCTAGCATAAGGCCTGGCACAGAGTCCCTCAATATCTTTGAAGGAACAAGTATTTACTCTCCAGTTTAATCCAAAAAGGATATAAGGTAGCTAAATGGGAGCACTTAGTCAAAACCATTCTGTAAGCATAAAGAAAATGGCTGCTCTGCTGTGTATGTAAACCTAGCAGAGGCAGTGGAACATCTTGCAATTCAAGGCATGGTCCAAGAAGCAGCAGCAGCAAGATCTTCTGGAACGCCACTGGAAATGAAGACTCTCAGGCCCCTCTCCAGAATCTATATTTTAACGCAAGTGATCAGAGCACACAATCAAGTCTGAAGAGCAATGCTCCAAGAATAAGGAATTATCACTTTGCCTCTTAGCCTGACACTGAAGTTGGTCTCAGGAACAAATGGTAACTATATACACTGCTCTTTTAACTTCAAGGTGACACTTTTAACTTTTTGATTCACTGACAGGACAATGCCCCCTGGATGAATCTACTACACTGTCAGTAAATCTTGACACTGGCTGCACATAAGAATCACTGACAACTTTTAAAAACAGATGACCGCATTGGACTGCTAGAGATTTTAACTGATTTGGCCTGGGCATTCTTAGGTTTTATTCTAATACCTTAGTGGAGGTTGAAACCACAATTACATGAAGTCCTAGAGTTTGAAAAGGGCATTCTCTACTTAACTTTGGGAATCTATTCACCCTTAAGACAATAGGTTTTAACTTTGCTGCACTTCAGAGTCAGCTGGGGAACTTACAGAGCACACACGTCAGTGCCTCATCCCAGAGGCGGTAAATCAGATGGGTGGGGGGCCCACGAGGAACATACTTATTTTTAAGCTACCCAGGTGACTTGAATGTGCAGCTAAGGTTGAGAACCATTAACATAAGGAGAAATTCAGCCTCTCAAAGTTTTCATCAGATTCAAAAAAAACTTAAAAACTAGCTTCCTATGCTTATTTGCAGGAGACTCCAAAACAGGTAAAAGGTGAAACCTGGGAAGAGAACTGGTGTGGAGAAGACTGTAGGGCGGCGTGTCTTCCTCTTTGCACCCACTTATTAGTTTTTCCCTAGAAAGCTATCACGGTATTTATCATTATCACTACGACTAACGGCGACCAGTATTTTGAGAGCTTACCAAGCACCGCGCTCGGCATTCTACCAGTATGATCTCCTCTAAACCTCGTTGGAACTGCACAAGGTAGAGTTTTATGATTCAGACTGAGGCTGGGCGAAGGTACCTGGGTTGTCCAAAGTTCTGGTCAGAGGCAACCTGCACTCGAGCCCAGGGGTGTTTGACTCCAGCTCTGTGCTCTTGTTCACAATCTCTAGGTCACCCGAGTGCCGGCAGGGGTCAACCAAGCACAGTTAGGCAGTGGGAGAGGGAGCGAGCAGATGTCCCCTGGTCATCCCCACCACAGGAGCCACAGGAGCCGCGGCCCCGCTGCCTGGCCCCTCCCTCTCACCGCTAGTGGGCCCGACGCCTGACCCCAGCCAAGCCCCCCACAAAATCACCGCCAGTCACCTGCGCGAGCACCAAGGCCGGCAGCGGAGCCCCAGGCCTCGTCCAGGTCTCCGCGGCGAAGAGGGTAGTGCTGAGCGGCCGGGCCGCGGCTAGCATGGGGAGCCTGGGCAGCGGCCCGAAGGCCGTGGGAAGTCGGCGGACACAGGCGCAAAGGACACGAGCCGCCATGGCTACGCCGACCCAGGATGCACTGCGCCGCGCCCTCGGGTTCAGTCTCCCCTTGCGCTCTGCGCAGGCGACGCACAGAGCGGCGGCTGTGGGGAGCGGCTGGCAGTGGCGGCCCCTGGCGGCTCCTGGCTGCACTGCGCCATCGGGGCGGGAGGCCCTGCAGTCCAGGTCCAGAGGCGAATAGATGCTAGAGCCAGAGCTAACATGGTGTAAATATTGTCTTTCCTCAAACACTAATCACTGACACAAGAAAGGAACTTATTTTTACTTACTCTCTGAAAGTTACAGTTTTGATGTCGGTGATTCTGATAGGGGCAAAGGGACAAAGTAGGTGATTAAATAGTTAATCTTACTAGAGGATTCTAAGTAGAAAAATATGCTAAACTCCTGTAAGTCAATGATCACTCAAGAAAGCAGGCTTTCTTAACAGCAAAACCAAACAGGCTTGCTTAGCAACAAAACCATGCAGAAGAAGCAGGAGACATACCCCCAACAATAAAATAATGGGTCCTACATCCTGCCCCCTGAGTTCAGTAAGTTAATGACCCCTAGATCATGCTCTCTGCACAGGTAAAAAACAATAATTTACAGAAAGCTAACATTTCAAAGTAAAGACCCTCGTTGTACTGAGATCTGAAATATTCCCATAGTGCCTTAACAGTCCTGGCTTGACCCTGCAGGGACAAGAAAACTCCCTTGCCCAGTCTGGAGAAGCTGACGACGGAAGCATGATGTCTACCCAAGAAGAGGAAGAAAGTGGTCTCTTACCCAGCCCCGCTTTTTTCTTTGACTATAAAACTGTAGCCCACTAAGTTCTCAGGGTGCGGCATCTCTCACCTGTTGGATTGTAAGCCTCACTAGCATCCTAGTCTAATAAATCACTTATCTATCACTTTGCCTCTCACTGTAATCTTTCTGAGCAGACATAAAGGACTGTTATACCTTTATGGAGCCATCTGAAACACCACCAAATGGTTCCAGCTCTTCGTATTAAGTTTATTGAATAGGTCAAAACTCAGCATAAAAGAAGAATGTGAATCATGTAAATGTATAACTAAGACTAATAAATGTGGGACAATAAAAATCATATATTTAAAAACTTGACAGTGTGTAAACTATATAGCTCACAGAAATGGGAACATGGGAGTAAGCTGAAGAGTGCTAATTCATTCATATTTTTCAGCAGGGAAATCGAAACCTTTGAACAATGGCTCCAAACTCGGAATACTGCCTGGATGAACACGGCAATCATGCCTTCAGTTTACTTGTTTCTTTTTACTTTCATTAAATCCAAGTAAAATAAACCCTAAATAAATAAATAAATAAGCCCTGCCTTGTAATTTCTATTTATGTATTCATGAAAATATCAATAATCTGTTATGTGCTAGTTGTTGAGGCTACATCAGTGAGCAAACCAGACTGGCAACCTATTTTCAGATAGATTGGACAGATATACAATAAACAACAAAAAATTTAACACCCCCCCCAAAAAAAAAACCCTCTAGTAAGTAGTGATAAGTACAATGAAGACCAATAAAGCAGAGAAGCAGGTAGTGGGGGCTATGAGAGGTGTGCTGTTTTCGATAGGGTGGTCCTTGAAGGCCTCTCTTTGAAGGTTACACTTGAGCCAAGACTTTCATCAGTCAGGGGGATGGAAAAGAAACCCTTGGGAGTCACCCTGCTGTTGCTGATGCCAATCAGTCCCTGTGGCTGTGCTCGTGGTCCACCCCAGGCTTCTCCTGCATCCTGTTTTCAACACCACCACTTCCTGCTTATTAAGCAATTGTACCACCTCTTTGGAATTAATGAATAAATGGAGTGAATAAACGGCCAAGCTCAACATCGAGTAGCAAACTTTCATTTCTGCAGAAAACTGACAGGCACCTAGAACCTGATTGGAGTCCTAGGACTAGGGCCAATAAGATCTGCTTAAGTCACCAGTGACACCCCGGCCTCTGATTGTGCCTTCCTGGCCATGCTCTGTGGCAGACCCACAGGACAGACCTATGAGGGTCTCAGAAGAGGGAGCAGTCAGGAAGAGCTCTATACCTACTAGGTCCACATATAGGACCCTCTCTTCCCATAACCTCTCTGTATTTCCGTGTTACATTTGATTTTTTTGGTCAAACACAACAAATTACCTCATTTATTTTTTTAACTTTTTATTTTCTATTGGGTTATAGCCAATTAACAGTGTTGTGGTAGTTTCAGGTGAACAGTAAAGGGACTCAGGCATATACATAGATGTATCCATTCTCCCCCAAACTCCCCTCCCATCCAGACTGCCCCATAACATTGAGCAGAGTTCCACATGCTATACAGTAGGTCCTTGTTGGTTATCCATTTTAAATACAGCAGAATCACCTCTTATTTAAATGATATATTTTGGGAGAGCTACTTTTCCTTCAGCAAACAAAGAGAAAATTGTCAGCCAAGACAGTCCATAGGGTAAGAGGTTCATTATTGAGGTTGAATACTTAGCAGCTGGGGAAGACTTAAGAGAGCACCAGTGCTCTTCAGGAGCACTTCCATCAAAGGAGTATGAACACAGACTATGTCAGCTTCCTGCACACATCACCCCCCTGGCCCACCAGTCAGCCCCTCTGCCCTGCACATTTGTACTACCGTCACATCCGGGATCCCCTGGCACATTATATCAATTCTCTCTTCTCCCCACTATCTTCAACCTTTCCTTCCCTTCTAGCTCTTTCTCTTGAGCCCCTAAACATGCAAAAGTTCCTCTTCACCTAAACATAAGGCCAGAGGCCTCCTCCGGTGACCTTTACTATACTCTAATATCACCATTTCCCTTTCCATTCATAGTCAATTTCTTTAAAAAAAATTATTTGGCTGATCTGGGTCTTAGTTGCCATATGCAGGATCTTCGTTGCATAATGAGGAATTTTTAGGTATAGTTTGCAAACTCAGAGCTGCGGCATATGCGATCCAGTGTCCTGACCAGGGACTGAACAGGAGCCCCTTGCATTGGCAGCCTGGAGTCTTAAGCCACTGGACCATGAGGGAAGTCCCCATAGTCAACCTTCTTGAAGGAATAATCTACTGTTTTAAATCTTCAATTCCTCACTCCCTATTCATTCTTTTTTTTAATTAATTTTCATTGAAGTATGGTTGATTTACAGTGTTGCGTTAGTTTCTGTTGTCCAGCAAAGTGAATCAGTTATATATACACACATATCCATTCTTTTAGATTCTTTTTGATACTTTACAGAGTACTGAGTAGAGTTCCCTGTGTTATACAGTAGGTCCCCATTACTTATCTATTTTATATATAGTAAGCAGTGTGTATATGTCAATCCCCATCTCCCAATTTTTCCCTCCCCGCCTCCTTTCCCCCTTGGTAGCCGTTTTTCTACATCTGTGACTCTATTTCTGTTTTGTACCTAAGTTCATTTGTCCTACTCATTAATCCACTCTAATCTAGATTATACTTGACCCCCTACTCCCACCAGTGCAACTTCATAAACTGCGTCTTAATTGAAGTCCAGTAGATAAAACCTCTCTGACCATTCCTTTTCTGCCCTCTTCATGGCCCTAATTTCTCTGCTCACCATTTAAATATTGATCCCTGTTGGGGGGTTTGTCCTTGATCCATTCTTGACTTTAAACATATACGTTCTCAGGATTGATTCACTCTAGAGGCTTTAACTGCCACCTGCATCCAGCTTGGCCTCTACTTTGGGCTTTGTAGTCCTAGACCCAAATGCCCATTGCCAGATGATCTAAAAGCACTCTTTCCCTCCTCTTAAACTTAGGGTATCATGTTTCTCAGAGTTCCTGAGTAAATCAAATCTTATGAAAATCTCTCTATTATCCACGATGTGCTTGCAAAGTTATTAACTCACTTGAGGTTAGAGACCGTGAGGACAGAGTTAGTACAGCAGAGAAAGTGAAATATTTTATGCAAAGGTATTAAAGGGTTCATGGGGTCACAAAGAGTCGGACACGACTGAGCGACTGAACTGAACTGATTAAAGGGTAGTAATGAAATTAGCAAAACCCACTATAGATATATCATTAAAAGGCATTTTTAAAAAGAAAAGTAATGGTGTATGGGACTTCCCTGGTAGTCCAGTGGTTAAGACTTCACGCTTCCACTGTAGGGGATGCAGGTTCCATCCCTGTTAAGGGAACTAAGATCCTGCAGGCTGTGTGTCGTGTGGCCAAAAAAAGAAAGATCATGCATATATACTCTCAATATACTCAAGTTCAGTTCAGTTCAGTAGCTCAGTCGTGTCCGAATCTTTGCGACCCCATGAATCGCAGCACGCCAGGCCTCCCTGTCCATCACCAACTCCCGGAGTTCACCCAGACCCACGCCCATGGAGTCTGTGATGCCATCCAGCCATCTCATCCTCGGTCATCCCCTTCTCCTCCTGCCCCCAAGCCCTCCCAGCATCAGAGTCTTTTCCAATGAGTCAACTCTTCACATGAGGAGGCCAGAGTCTTGGAGTTTCAGCTTCAGGATCAGTCCTTCCAGTGAACACCCAGGACTGATCTCCTTTAGGATGGACTGGTTGGATCTCCTTGCAGTCCAAGGGACTCTCAAGAGTCTTCCCAACACCACACTTCAAAAGCATCAATTCTTTGGTGCTCAGCTTTCTTCACAGTCCAAATCTCACATACATACATGACCACAGGAAAAAGAATAGCCTTGACTAGACGGACCTTTATTGGCAAAGTAATGTCTCTGCTTTTTCATATGCTGTCTAGGTTGGTCATAACTTTCCTTCCAAGGAGTAAGCGTCTTTTAATTTCATGGCTGCAGTCATCATCTGCAGTGATTTTGGAGCCCAAAAATATAAAGTCTGACACTGTTTCCACTGTTTCCCCATCTATTTGCCATGAAGGGATGGGACCAGATGCCATGATCTTCGTTTTCTGAATGTTGAGCTTTAAGCCAACTTTTTCCACTCTCCTCTTTCACTTTCATCAAGAGGCTCTTTAGTTCCTCTTCACTTTCTGCCATAAGGGTGGTGTCATCTGCATATCTGAGGTTATTGATATTTCTCCCGGCAATCTTGATTCCAGCTTGTGCTTCTTCCAGTCCAGTGTTTCTCATGATGTACACTGCATAGAAGTTAAATAAGCAGGGTGACAATATACAGCCTTGATGTACTCCTTTTCCTATTTGGAACCAGTCTGTTGTTCCATGTCCAGTTCTAATTATTGCTTCCTGACCTGCATATAGGTTTCTCAAGAGGCAGGTCAGGTGGTCTGGTATTCCAATCTCTCTCAGAATTTTCCACAGTTTATTGTCATCCACACAGTCAAAGGCTTTGGCATAGTCAAGAAAGCAGAAATAGATGTTTTTCTGGAACTCTCTTGCTTTTTCGATGATCCAGCAGATGTTGGCAATTTGATCTCTGGTTCCTCTGCCTTTTCTAAAAGAACTTGAACATCTGGAAGTTCATGGTTCACGTACTGCTAAATCCTGGCTTGGAGAATTTTGAGCATTACTTTACTAGCATGTGAGATGAGTGCAACTGTGCAGTAGTTCGAGCATTTTTTGGGACTGCCTTTCTTTGGAATTGGAATGAAAACTGACCTTTTCCAGTCCTGTGGCCACTGCTGAGTTTTCCACATTTGCTGGCATACTGAGTGCAGCACTTTCACAGCATCAGCTTTCAGGACTTGAAATAGCTCAACTGGAATGCCATCACCTCCACTAGCTTTGTTGGTAGTGATGCTTTCTAAGGCCCACTTGACTTCACATTCCAGGATGTCTGGCTCTAGATTAGTGATTACACCATCGTGAGTATCTGGGTCGTGAAGATCTTTTTTGTACAGTTCTCCTGTGTATTCTTGCCACCTCTTCTTAATATCTTCTGCTTCTGTTAGGTCCATACCATTTCTGTCCTTTATCGAGCCCATCTTTGCATGAAATGTTCCCTTGGTATCTCTAATTTTCTTGAAGAAATCTCTAGTCTTTCCCATTCTGTTGTTTTCCTCTATTTCTTTGCATTGATCACTGAGGCGGGCTTTCTTATCTCTCCTTGCTATTCTTTGGAACTCTGTGTTCAGATTCTTTATCTTTCCTTTTCTCTTTTGTTTTTTGCTTCTCTTCTTTTCACAGCTATTTGTAAGGGCTCCCCCAGACAGTCATTTTGCTCTTTTGCATTTCTTTTCCATGGGGATGGTCTTGATCCCTGTCTCCTGTACAATGTCACGAACCTCATTCCATAGTTCATCAGGCACTCTATCAGATCTAGTCCCTTAAATCTATTTCTCACTTCCACTGTATAATCATAAGGGATTTGATTTAGGTTATACCTGAATGGTCTAGTGGTTTTCCCTACTTTCTTCAATTTAAGTCTGAATTTGGCAATAAGGAGTTCATGATCTAAGCCAGTCAGCTCCGGGTCTTGTTTTTGCTGACTGTTTAGAGTTTCTCCATCTTTGGCTGCAAAGAATATAATCAGTCTGATTTTGGTGTTGCCCATCTGGTGATGTCCATGTGTAGAGTCTTCTCTTGTGTTGTTGGAAGAGGGTGTTTGCTATGACCAGTGCATTCTCTTGGCAAAACTCTATTAGCCTTTGCCCTGCTTCATTCCATATTCCAGGGCCAAATTTGCCTGTTACCCCAGGTGTTTCTTGACTTCCTACTTTTGCATTCCAGTCCCCTATAGTACTCAAGTTAGGCAAATAAATACTTGCAGACTGGGATGAAGTTTCCAGTGACACTACCAGATTCAGTTCAGTTCAGTCGCTCCATCGTGTCCAACTCTTTGGACCCCATGAAACATAGCATGCCAGGCCTCCCTTGTCCATCGCCAACTCCAGGAGTCCACCCAAACCCATGTCCATCGAGTCAGTGATACCATCCAACCATTTCATCCTCTGTCATCCCCTTCTCCTCCTGCCCTCAATCTTTCCCAGCATCAGGGTCTTTTCAAATGAATCAGCTCTTCGCATCACGTGGCCAAAGTATTGGAGTTGCAGCTTCAACATCAGTCCTTCCAGTGAACACCCAGGACTGATCTCCTTTAGGATGGACTGGTTGGATCTCCTTGCAGTCCAAGGGACTCTCAAGAGTCTTCTCCAACACCACACTTGAAAAGCATCAATTCTTTGGCGCTCAGCTTTCTTTATAGTCCAACTCTCACATCCATATATGACCATTGGAAAAACAACAGCCTTGACTAGACGGACCTTTATTGGCAAAGTAATGTCTCTGCTTTTTCACATGCTGTCTAGGTTGGTCATAACTTTCCTTCTGCTTCAACATCAGTCCTTCCAGTGAACACCCAGGACTGATCTCCTTTAGGATGGACTGGTTGGATCTCCTTGCAGTCCAAGGGACTCTCAAGAGTCTTCTCCAACACCACACTTGAAAAGCATCAATTCTTTGGCGCTCAGCTTTCTTTATAGTCCAACTCTCACATCCATATATGACCATTGGAAAAACAACAGCCTTGACTAGACGGACCTTTATTGGCAAAGTAATGTCTCTGCTTTTTCACATGCTGTCTAGGTTGGTCATAACTTTCCTTCCAAGGAATGAGTGTCTTTTAATTTCATGGCTGCAATTGCCATCTGCAGTGATTTTGGAGCCCAGAAAAATAAAATCAGCCACCGTTTCCACTGTTTCCCCATCTATTTGCCATGAAGGGATGGGGCCAGATGCCATGATCTTCGTTTTCTGAATGTTGAGCTTTAAGCCAACTTTATCACTGTCCTCGTTCACTTTCATCAAGAGGCTCTTTAGTTCCTCTTCACTTTCTGCCATAAGGGTGGTGTCATCTGCATATCTGAGGTTATTGATATTTCTCCCAGCAATCTTGATTCCGGCTTGTGTTTCTTCCAGCTCAGTGTTTCTCAAGATGTACTCTGCATAGAAGTTAAATAAGCAGGGTGACAATATACAGCCTTGATGTACTCCTTTTCCTATTTGGAACCAGTCTGTTGTTCCATGTCCAGTTCTAACTGTTGCTTCCTGACCTGCATATAGGTTTCTCAAGAGGCACGTCAGGTGGTCTGGTATTCCCATCTCTTGAAGAATTTTCCAGTTTATTGTGATTCACACAAAGGCTTTAGCATAGTCAATAAAGCAGAAATAGATGTTTTTCTGGACCTCTCTTGCTTTTTCAATGATCCACCAGATGTTGGCAATTTGATCTCTGGTTCCTCTGCCTTTTCTAAAACCAGCTTGAACATCTGGAAGTTCACAGTTCACGTATTGCTGAAGCCTGGCTTGGAGAATTTTAAGCATCACTTTACTAGTATGTGAGATGAGTGCAATTGTGCGGTGGTTTCAACATTCTTTGGCATTGCCTTTCTTTGGGATTGGAATGAAAATTGACCTTTTCCAGTCCTGTGGCCACTGCTGAGTTTTCCAAATTTGCTGGCATATTGAGTGCAGATTAGGGCTTTAAAAATTGCCATCTCTAGGGCTTCCCTGCTGGTCTAGTGGTTAAGAATCTACCTTGCAATGCAAGGGACATTGGTTCGATCCTTGGTCCAGGAAAATCCCACATGCCCTGAAGCAACTAAGCCCAAGTGCCACAATACTGAGCTTACTACCAGCTGCAACTAGTGAAACCCACACGCCCTAGATCCTGTGTTCCACGCGAGAAGTCACCACGAGGAGAAGCCCACGCTCTGAAATGAAGAGTAGCCCCTGCTCATTGCAACTACAGAAAGCATGCACAGCAATAAAGACCCATCACCGCCAATAAATAATCTGGAAAAAAAATGCTGTCTCTCATACCACTGAGGGAAAGGTGAAGATGATGTCCTCAGTACAGTTGTGCTGTTGACTGACTCTTGTGAAAATGCAGGTACTGGTATCAAGGATGCATGTGAGAATGCAAATGAACAACAGCATTTCTAAATTAGCATTTGAAATAGGCTTTGCGTTATTTCTAGTAGGTATGTGAAAATACTACAAATTTCATAAAAGTATATCGCAGGACTTCCCAGATAGCTGAATTGGTAAAGAATCCGCCTGCAATGCAAGAGACTGAGGTTCGATTCCTGGGTTGGGACGACCCACCTAGAGAAGGGATAGGCTACCCCGTCCAGTATCCTTGGGCTTCCTTTGTGGCTCAGCTGGTAAAGAATCTGCCTGCAATGTGGGAGACCTGGGTTCGATCCCTAGGTTGGGAAGATCCCCTGCAGAAGGGAAAGGCTACCCACGCTGGTATTCTGGCCTGGAGAATTCCATGGACTGTATAGTCCATAGGGTTACAAAGAGTTGGACACAACTGAGTGACTTTCAGTTTGTTCCCTGGCAGTCCAGTCGTTAAGAATCCATGTGCCAATGAAGGGGAAACGGGTCTGATCCCTGACCTGAGAAGACTTCACTGCTGTGGGACAACTAAGCCCATGCACCACAACTGGTGAAGGCTGAGAGCCCTAGAGCTTCTGCTCTACAATAAGAGAAACCAGATGGATGAAAAGCCCAAGCGCCGTAGCTGGAGAGTAGCCCCTGCTTGCCACAGCTCAAGAAAGCCTGTGAGTAGCAACGAAGACTTAGTGCCATGAAAAACAAAAGTATACTGCATATTAGTACACTGAGTTAACTGAGATTTACTGTGTAAGCATCACTGAGTAAATATTCTAGCTGTAAAATAATGAGTTCTTGTTTCTGAAAATCATCTTTACAGCATAGGAAAAAATATGCCAAACAGGATGTATCAAAAATGAATATTTATTAACATTTCAAGCTGTATGTACATAACCTTTAAAAGGAAATGTGCAAATGTGAGGAATCAAAAAAATCCACTTATATACCCTCTCTCCCAAAGTAAGTACAAATGAGCATTCAAGATCAGTAGTGCCCCACCATCGGAACACAGTCTGTCACAATGAACACAGGTAAGTAAGTGTTTTAAAACTCTTTCAAATAATCTCCTTTAAAGCAGTAACTCCAAAGAGTACTAAGAGGCCAAAAATATCCAGAACACTGTTTTCCAGGTTACCCTAACTTTTTAGTAGCGGTATACAAATATATTTCCATCTTTTTGTCCAGCCAACAAATGAGAATCTGTACCTGACCATTTAACAAAAGACCACTTCTGGCCAGAGACAGGAGGAAGGAGAGCAGTGCAGTGACCCAAGAGTAAGTCCCAAACGGCAATGGTTCCAGAAGTCAATATTGCTGCTGCGAAATGGTCTTTCACGTCGCCTTCCAGGAACCTAGCAGCAAGCAGAGGAGAGACAATTCAAATCACATATCAAAAAGAAACAAAAAGACATTAAAACAAAAATGGGCCCAGACCATGTCTCTAAAGCAACAAGCACAAAGACACGTGGGAACACGCACGCGTCCGTGTGAAGTTCTAGGGCCGCTGGCCACGATCGCGGGCGGCCCTGCCTGTCCCTCGATGCACCTCTGCATCTCCTCAGGACAGCTCACAGTGGCCTGCTTCCCACCCGCCCAACCAGCCGAGGCTGGCCTCGCCATGGTGTCTTTGCTTTTGCTTGTCCCTCTCCTTGACAGGTCTCCCCCCAGGGCATAGCCTGGCTGGGTTTTGGTCATTGTTCAGGCCTGTCGCCCGCATAAAGTCACACCTATTCAGCAATCTGAGCATGCACACACCTATACACTCTACTCCTTGTCTATCGCAGCACCTTCTTTTTACCTTCACAGCAACGTGAGACTGTTTGCCTCCGTATCTCTGAGAATATGAATTTGAGATTCTCGTTTCCATATTTGGGGGCTGTCTGTCCCACAGAAAATGTAAACATCATGAAACAAATCTGGCTGTCTTTTTAAAGACAGGGCTCTACAGTCAGCTACTGGGGTTTGAAAGAGTGCCAAATTCTAACCACTAGACCATCAGGGATGGTACTGGGGTTTGAATTCTAACAAATTAAGAGATGTGTGACCCTGGCAAGTTATTTAACTTCATCAGTAAAATAGAGACAGATGATACGAGTATCTACTTCATAGGACTGCTTTGAAGTTTAATAAAACAGTTGATATAAAAAGCTTAGGGCAGTACCTAACACATAAGAAATGCTTTGTTGTTCAGTCGCTCAGCTGTGTCCGACTCTGCGACTGCAGGGACTGCAGCACACCAGGTTTCCCTGTCCTTCACCATCTCCTGGATCTTGCTCAAACTCACGTTCATTGAGTCGGTGATGCCATCCAACTATCCTGTCCTCTTTCATCCCCTTCTCCTCCTGCCCTCAGTCTCTCCCAGCATCAGGGTCTTTTAAATAAGGCAGCTCTTTGCCTCAGGTGGCCAAAATATTGGAGCTTCAGCTCCAGCATCAGTCCTTCCAATGAATATTCAGGACTGATCTCCTTTAGGATTGACTGGCTTGATCTCCTTGCTGTCCAAAGGACTCTCAAGAGTCTTCGCCACACTACAGTTTGAAAGCATCAATTCTTTGGTGCTCGCCTTCTTTATGGTCCAACTCTCACATCCATACATGACTACTGGAAAAACCATAGCTTTCACATCCATACATGACTACTGGAAAAACCATAGCTTTGACTAGATGGACCTTTGTTGGCAAAGTAATGTCTCTGCTTTTTAATATGCTGTCTAGGTTTATCAAAGCTTTTCTTCCAAGGAGTAAGCGCCTTTTAATTTCATGGCTGCAGTCATTGTCCACAGTGATTTAAGAAATCCTTAATAAAAATTAATTATTCCTCACTGCCACATCACCAGTATCTTGTAGAGTGCCTGATACACAGTCAAGTTTAAGTGAATATTCTGAGTGAACTGAATGATGTATTTTATCTCTGGCTCACACCCAACTTTTTTTTTTTTTTGCACTCAACTTTGTGTAGCTGTCTCTTAGCTCATCTTTTGAAAATCCACAACGTTTTCCTTGACAGTCTCTCCCCAACCCTCCACTGCCAATTAAAGTGCCCTTCCATCCCAAACAGTGCAAGCCTTCTGGCATTATGCACACCAAACAGCAAAAAAATGTTTCTTTTTTCTTTTCTTTTTTGAGCAGAGAAGGATTTACTGTAAGGGCCAAGCAAACAAGGAGAATAGGTGACTTGTGCTCAAACACCTGAGCTCATTATTTTCTAACTTCCATGAGATTAGGAACAGTAGTGCTTCCCACAGGACTGGTACCAAATAGGCTTTCAAGATTTGCTAAACAAATAGGTTTGAAAAGGGAAAAAAGAAATGCTTGACCTAGTAATTAAATGTGTCTTCAATTTCTAGGCCTATGACTATGTTTCTCTCTTTATATTCAAGAAAACAAGTTTTATGTAAGCACATATCATAAATGAGAGTTCTGAGGTTCTTGTTGCACTAAGAACACTTGCAGGAATGCCACAGCTGGCTACATGCACAAGGAGAGGGACTTTTAGAACATGTACCACCTAGCAAGCTTTGCACAAGATCCAAAGAAAGAGAAATACACATATAACCATCAAGTTTGCTTACCTCTGTGAGTTATAAAGCCAAACTTTGTGATGCTGATTTACTAGGTCTATTTTCAAACATTAATAAAAGGAGTATTTAGAAATGATACCTTCGATGGTGCTTGCTTCACCTAAGAATACTGGCACTACTTCAGAGCTTTATATAGCTCAGAAAACTGCTGGGATGCCCATAACTGTGGCATTGATAAATAGATCTTATCATCAGTCAACAGATAAAATATTTATCAAAAGATAAATATCAACTGCCTACATGATGGAGGTACAGTCAATATTTCAAAGTACATATATCTTCTTTTTTTAAAAAATTATTTTATTTTTTGCTCTGCTGGGTCTTTCTGTTGCTACACACAACTTTCTGCAATTGCGGCAGCAGGGGCTTCTCTTAATTGTGGTGCGTTAGTTTCTTATTGTGGGGCTTCTCTTGTTGCAGAGCACAGGCTCTAGGAAACAGGCTCAGTAGCTGCAGCACAGGCTTCACTGCTCCATGGCATGTGGAACTGTCCCAGATTGAACTTGGGTCTTCTGTATGGGCAGGTGGATTCCTATCCACTGTACCACTAGGGAAGTCTAACATTTTCTTAAGTGCATTTAAAACTTCCTTAATTTAACTTTTATGGAAAGAAAATAAACGATAAGTTTCTTGTAGGGAATATTAATTACTCTTAAGTGTTTTGGTGTGGGGAAAAACAAGGCTTGACTATACATAAAATACCTATCTAGGGCCATACTGGTGGGCAATCATTGGATGGTGGGAATCTGAACTTTGACTCAGATCTAGTAAACTTCACACTTCAATTCTTTACCATGATCTGTAGTATTTCATGTTTCCATTCACGTCAATCACAGAAAAATATTTGGTTTCTATATATGCACAGACGTTTCTCACAATATCACACTCATTGGACAGCAATCACACACTTGCCTTCCAGCTTGCCCGTGAGGAAGGCAGTAGAGCATTACACCCATATTCAGGGTTGTCTTCGGGTTAATCACAATCAGCTGAAACACAGGGCTTCCCAATAACTCGTTCTCTTTGCACAAGGGTGACTCAGAACAACAAACAGGAGCCCCTGACGTAGGAGAAAAATTAACGACCAAATAAATCAAGAGTATGTGGGGGGGAAAGAAAGCATTGGCAGAGACAAAACTATAGAATCACAGGAACGGCCAAGAGACTCTTAAGTCTCGAGGATTTAATCCCTGGATCACTCTTTTTCAGGCAGAACCTGTGAGGGGCCCACTGGACTTTGGGCTTCTCCAGCACACGGCTCCCCACGACTTTACAGCCAGTCTTTGCAGGTGTGAATCTAGCTGACTTACCAGCTTCCTCAACTTTAGAGCCTACTAACATTATGCCATCTACCTGGGGAAATGCTGGGGTTAAGAGGGCATAGAAACACCTGGAGGGAGTCTTCAAACCAGAAACGTTCACCTGAAAGTTGGTTTTTGAAAAATTGGAGCACATTTTCCCATAAAAACAATCTTTTCAGTGGTGACAAGATTTTCAGGCCAGTTTGCAAAAGACTATTTATTTATAGACTAAAAATAACCCAAAAAAGGCACCATCACTATGGTTATTTCTGCAGGAAAATGGGTTACAGATCTCCCATGACTTTAAAATTACATGTTCTAATAATAACATCTTTGTGCATGAAAATACATGTCACACATATGTGTAAACACACATGTATACTGTTAAAGTAATTATTTCAGGGGTAAAATGGGAAAGTAATTATTTTGGGGAGTAAAATGGGAAAGTAATTATTTTGGGGAGTAAAAAGGGAAAGTAATTATTTTGGGGGTAAAATGGGAAAAATTAATTACTGGGTCATCTTAGGATTAATAACATTCATTTCTAATTTATACATTTCTGTAATGACTGAATTCTTATAAGGATAATTAATTATCATTATAATTCATTGGTTGTTAAAAAAACAACTGAAAGTCAAAAAATGTTAAATGCTATACACTTAACTAGGGGTTGGCAAACTCTGGCTTACAGGTCAAATCTGGCTCAATGCTTATCTCTGTATGGTTCATGAGCTAAGAATGACTTCGCATTTTGAAATAGTTAGAAAAAAGAGGAAGAACATTTTGTGTCATATGAAAATTATAAATGAAACTCAAGTTTCAGAAAGCTTTATTGTCCAAAAAGTTTTATTGGCACATAGTCACATGATTTGTTTATATGTTACCTCTGGCTGACCTGGGGCTGTAGTGGTAGAGGAGTTGTGACAGAGACCACATGGCCTACAAAACTGAAAATATTTACTAACTGGCCCTTCACAGAAAAAGTTTGCCAATTCCTATACTGAACCATTTGGAGAAGGCAATGGCACCCCACTCCAGTACTCTTGCCTGGAAAATCCCCTGGGCAGAGGAGCCTGGTAGGCTGTAGTCCAAGAGTCAGACTCTGTAGGCTAAGAGTCGGACACGACTGAGCAACTTCACTTTCACTTTTCACTTTCACGCATTGGAGAAGGAAATGGCAACCCACTCCAGTGTTCTTGCCTGGAGAATCCCAGGGACGGGGGAGCCTGGTGGGTTGCTGTCTATGGGGTCTCACTGAGTCGAACATGACTGAAGTGACTTAGCAGCATACTGAACTATTAACTATTATTTCTGGAGGTTGGCTTCGTGGTGACATTTTACTTCCTATATCATACATTTCTGCATTAAATGTTTTAATATCAAACAGGTATCAATGTAGTAACAAAAATGTAAAATTATTTAAATGCTTAGTAGGTGTATTTAATCATTCCAGAGATGAACTTAACCCTCTTATTTTAGAATAAAGAAAGTTAGCCCCAAGATGATGTGATAGGTTACCTAAGATCACACAACAGTTGAGTTCATTTTCACAGAAGTTGCTAGGCTAGAGGGAGATGCACCCTTTGTGTTCAGAGCCTGTGGGTGCTGATGAGCGCAGGGCTGCCACTGCGCTGGGCAAGTCAGTCTCCGCTCAGCACTGAGCCGGCTGCTTCTGCCTCTGCTTGTGGCTCAGCAGTCCCTGTTACTCAGGCAGTTACCTCTGACTCCTGGACAAGTACCTTCAGCTTGTTCAGATGTTAAAACTGGATGTAAGCCAAGTCTACTGACACTGTGCCTAAGAAGCTGTGTTTGTTTCTATACAGTAATGCTAAAGCCTGAGAGAAAAACATGTCGAGGACCCTTTAATCACCCTTCCTAAGGGGATTCATTCACATCATAAATCACTTATGGCAATGTGGTTGGGAGCCAAATCTGGAAATCAGCATACTGTTTCTAGGTACAGTCTAGAAATCTAGGTTTGCCCTTAAGTCATACAGTCAGAAATTTTACCCAGTCATATTTTACGATGACTTATATGCACTCATAAATTTCAAGAAAGAGCAAGGAGTGCTATCCAATTTTTAAAAAAACAGGCACCAGAGAGGGCCCAGTAATTATGACTAACAAAGTTACCGCTCTCACTCAGTGAGACCAATAGTAACACACAGACTAGACACAAAGTGGTCCCAGCAGGTCAAGACTTACCATTTCAGAGTAAGCTTTGTGACAGACGGAAGCTTGGTAGGAATCATCGATGTGCATCTTTTTCAGGAGCTGACCAGTTTTTAAGTTCCTTGGACACCAAAAATTAATAAGCTCATATCATTCTTCCGACAAACCGGTTTTCACATAATATTCTCTGATGTATCACAGCATCCTCAGGAGGTGATCAAGGAAAAAACTAAGGGACACAGGGCCTCAGTTCTGATTGGCCGCTGATTTAGCTGAAGACAGAACCACAGTTTAACTGCGCCCATAGTGTAATCTGATAGTTCAGCTTTAGACTGAACCTGCTATGTCATGAGGGATAAATCTTTCCAAATTCCAGGAGAAAAGTTTTCCGGGATACAAGGAAACATTACATTTCACTTGTACTGAAATTGGGCAGAGGGCATAGCTCTATCATTATGATTTTATCATGCCTCTTGTTATATGTCTAAATTTTCCATGTAAGTCAACGGTCAGGAAACCAAATTTGGTTAGGAGAGAAACTACATCTAGAATAGACTTATAATTATGTCTCTATAATATGTTAATACTAGAGCTAGACTAAGATAACACAGAGAAGGGAGACAGAGATGGAATAAAAAATGGAAAAAGGAAGACAGAAGACGGTGTACATAAAGAAAGAAAAAGTTTGTTGGAACCACTCCTTAGTTCTACTGAGGATGTGTGACACTGATTTACTGTTCTACCACGTGACTCCACTTATGAGAAACCCTCGGTTTTTTGGCCGTGCCACACGGCATGTGGGATCCTAGTTCCTCAGTGAGAGATAGAACCCACACCCCCTGCAATGGAAGCCCAGAGTCTTAACCACTGCACCACCAGGGAAGCGCTGAGGCGTTGCAACAGAACTTACGGCAACTGAGGGGCTGAATATACCCCCTCAAACTTAAAACTTAAACTGATACTTATAAGCTCTAAGAATAGTCCCTGCCCAGCTGCAAATTCCACTGTGATCCCTTATTGACAAAATGCCAAAAGGCTATTATTAGAAAAAGAAGGAAACTGAAGGATGGAATGAAAAAGGGGAAAGAGTAGGGAACAGCTGGAAAAGAATGTTTGTAATGAAACATTAGGGAAATGGAAGCTGGAGAACGCAAACATGGACCCCACTGAAGGTTTTATTTGGTGGTGGGGGGGATGGGAGAATGAGTATTTATAAAGTGATAGTATAAAATATAATCTGGAAGTTGAGTATTGAGACTAATCACTAGATTATATTAATAGTTTAGGAGCCAAACAATAAACGGCCAGACTATAGAAACAGCAGACAGAACAGAAAAGACAACATTTACAAAGAACATTGTCTGAAATAAGACCTATGTGCAGAAACCCCAAGGCAAGTGCCAAACATGGAAACTTGGTAGGTTAGGTCAGGGTCAAACTCCAGAGGCTCCTTGGTCGGGGGGGACAAAGTTTCTCTCGGGGCCACACTTGCCTAGTTTATTCCTAGAGGGTTAGGGTTGAACAATGCAGAACGGGCACGTAGGAATGACACTCGTAACTTTCTCTCACCAAGATCCATTCTGGCCTCAAGGGAATAATTAATGGAGAGTCTTCTGAGGAAAAAAAACACCAATCTCTTCCCTACCACAAATTAACCTTGCAAGTGAAAAGGCCTGGTGTGGCTCTCCCCTGTGGTCAGGAAAGAGGTGGCTGGGGACTTCCACTGTCATTTCCCTATCACAAATTTGTTCATGTGAATCATCTAATCAAACAAGTTTTACATATCCATTAATTTGGAATTGTATTCTAGACACAATGACACATCATATAAACTCTGCATTCTGCTCCTCTGAAGAATTCTGATTTTGTTTTTAACTCTAGTCAACAGTTAAATTGGCTAAACTCAAATTCTAAATGCTGAAGACCCAGTTCAGTTCTCTTTGCTTTATCTTTTCACTGCTTCTGCATTAAAAACAGTAAAAAAAAAAAATCAAGCCTTTTCTACCAAAGTAGTTTCTAAGCAGCCCTTCTGCATATTATTGAATAATGTATGTATACAGTTTAAAGGTCAGTCAGATATTTAACTAGAGTTCAGGGCTCCTTCCAGAGAAGACAATGGCACCCCACTCCAGTACTCTTGCCTGGAAAATCCCATGGATGGTGGAGCCTGAAAGGCTGCAGTCCATGGGGTTGCTGAGGGTTGGACACAACTGAGCGACTTCACCTTCACTTTTCACTTTCATGCACTGGACAAGGAAATGGCAACCCACTCCAGTGTTCTTGCCTGGAGAATCCCAGGGAGGGCGGAGCCTGGTGGGCTGCCATCTATGGGGTGGCACAGAGTCGGACACGATTGAAGCGACTTAGCAGCAGCAGCAGCAGCAGCAGCAGGGCTCCTTCTCTGGCTGTCTATTTTTCGGGATTTTTTCCCTTGCTTTCTAGCTGCTGCAGTCACCTTGACTTCTATCCTTTGGTCCTTTAAGGCAGTAGGACAGAAGTTTTTCTGTAACCAAGTGTGCAGACTGGGGCCTCACTTTCAAACAGGAAACTTGTCCAATGACATTTCCTTCCTCTACATATTGAATTTCCTCCAGTATATATTTTTTTCTCCCTCTTTAGTGCTTTCAGATATTTGTTCTCTATCTTTTGCACAGAATTCATAGTATTTGAAGCAGAAGAGTTAATCTCAGAAAGTTACTCAGTCATTAACTAGAAAGAGTACATTTTTGACAACAATAAAATTTCACTTAAAGTAGTCTGCTTGGACTATTTGAATTAATATGATGTTCTCATTAAGGTAAGTATATAGCATCTGACAATAAACAAACAATAACACAATCATATTTACAGAGTTTCTTATTTAATATTAATAACCCTGTGAAATTAAGAGATATAGTCTACAGATGAGAAAAATAGGGCTCTCAAGGGGAAGCTTACCAAATAACAATGTTGTTCATTATAGTGGTACCAAGCAGAGCTTCCTGCATCCCTTGAACCTCAGCAAAAGTTAGTATGGTCTCTTCAGGGGGCATCAAAAGCTGTTTTTCTTTGCTTCTGTATTAAAAACAGCATTAAAAATCAAGCCTTTTCTACCAAAGCAGTTTCTAAACAGCCCTTCTGCATATTATTGAACAATACATAATAGACACCAACCTAATGACAGAAAAAAAAATTCACCCAGAAAACATGTGTATTCTAAACATTCTACAATGAACATATACTTTCACATTAGCTATCTGGATATATAGTAAGCATCTCATATTCATCATCTCCAAAATTAAACTTACCAGCTCTCTCTTTAAATCTGTTTCTTTTAGCATTGCTATCTCAACTGTTCCACCACCTACCCAGATGAGCAACCCAGAAACTTGGATAGTATTCTTATCTCTTTCCTCTCTATTTACTCAATCACCAGGTCCTAATGACTTTATTACCTCATCTCTCTCAAATCCACTGCTTCTCCCCACCTCCACTAACATTCTCCTAATTTAAGCAAACAATTATTTATTTCTTGCCTGTTTTATTGCAACACAGTTCATGCAGTCACAAAGAGTTGGACATGACTTAGCGAACGAACAATTTACTGCAACAGGTCATGGATAAAAAGACTAATGAGGTTCATCCCCTGTGTTACTAGGAAAGACAAATAAATCCAGTAAAGTGTAATGAGTATATGACAGACATGAAGATGCTATGAGTTCTGTTTTTAGCATGCTGGATTTGAGGTAACCATGAGATCTCTAATAAACAGGCTTGTAGGTCCAGAGGTTGGAAAGAGCTCAGAGTTAGAAATACATGTTTGCAAGCAGCCAGGATTCAGATGGCACCGGAAACAATGGAAACCAAGGATGTGGAACCAGGTAAGTGTATAGGATCTTGAGGTATCTGTAACACTTAAAGGACACACAGAGGTCAAGGGAGACTGAAGGAAGAACAGACTATGCTTGCTGAGCCCCTCTGCTCCCTGCCCTCTTCCCTGCCACGTCTGGCTCCACCTCCCTACACTGCTTCTGCGTAACAGCCCAGGACAGAGGCAGAACCTGCTGAACTACACGTACAGCAGAGAAAACAAGATGCTACTGATTCAACTTTCGCTGAAGCCCTGTGATGAAATCATTTTTGATCTAATAGTAAAATCAACCAATGCTTACCCTCCATCTTCGGCAAATGTCATAATTTCGACTTGCTGATCACAAAGGGTCCCACTGCTACTGACGAGCCTCCTCTTTGCCAGGCCAAGCACAGCTTTTATATTTCCAGAACTCAGGAGCACTTGCTTTTCACTTTTACCATCGGGAGAACAAAGTAGTGCCCTAAACCACATATAACGGAAAATGCAGAGCAGTCAGGAGCAAGCCTTTAATATGAGAAGACTGGGCTCAAACTTTCAAAGGAAATTTCAGTCAGGGATGTCACTCTATTGATAGCTTTTTTCAAAATGAATCTCTCTTTGGACCTAAATTTAGAGTCTTTCAAGACCCAAGCCTAGGTTATAATTTGCACTCAAAAAAAGCTGACAAAGATCCAGATAAAGAAAAAAAAACCACACCTCGAGAATTACTTACCTGATTTCTCTGATTTCCAAATTTCCCAAAGCCACACACACAAGATTGCAAACATCGGGCACTGCAACTATCTGTAATACCGGAACCTAAATAAAACAAAGCAGCCCAAAATTATACTTGGTTATTTCATTTTTAATTAATTAAATTTTCCAAAATTTGCCACATTTCTTTCTAGTGTCACCGTATCTAGTTTCAAACACTTGAAACGTTCAGCAAACATCCTCTTTTTACAAGATGTAAACTCAAGTAAGCTACGTGCATGATAATGTTTACTGTGGCGTTTATTTAACATAATAAATGCTTCTAGCAATGAGAGAATAATTAAATTCTGGTATGTGGACGAATGGAACAATATGCAACCATTTAAGACAACTTTATGCACTGAACAAATATTTATGAGCAGCACTCTGCCAAACACACTGCTACTGGCTGTGGGTACACTGGAGAACAAGGATGAAATTTGCTAAGACAGTCGATCTTAAGCATTTTCACCAAGGGAAAAAAAAGGAAACCGTGAGGTGATATGCTGATTAACTTGATTATGGAAACCCTTTCACAGTGTGTATGTACATCAAATCATCACACTATGCACTTTAAATATATGACGTTTGTCAATTACACCTCAATAAAGCTGGAAAAATAAAATTCAAAATAAACAAGTAGGAAGAATATGTAGAAACAAGCAAACATATTTATATGGTAAGAAAAGACAGGCTTAAAAATTTTAAGCATATTCAGACTGCAACCATGTGAAATATATACAAAGGTAGACAAGGACAGAAGAAACTACAGCTAGAAAAAAAAGCAGAAATAACGTTTTGGTGAGAGCTCTCAGCAAGTTTAGAAGTCAGAATAGACATGAAATTTCAAGCTTCTCCAGCAGGTACAGTCTAAAAATCCACCTCTAGATAAACATATGATAAAGCATGGTATTAACTTTAGAATCTACATATATTTGGAAATTTTCATAATTAAATACTGGGGGGAAAAAAAAACCATCATTTTTCTGCTCTGTCTTGCATAGTCACAGATCCTGTATTTTTGGTAAGTTGCCCATCTGTATTACCATGCAACTGATTGCAAAGATCTCTTTCAGCTATAAGATTCTGATTTACCTCTGTAAAGTGCCAGGAATAAATTTTTTCCCACTGCCAAGCATCCAGGGTTTCCAAAGAGAAACGACGTATTCACAAGCAGTTACGATACACGGCTCTTTGAAACCAGCTATTTCCCACCACGTGGCACTCACATCCACAGAACAAGAACCTGAAGGATTCTGACACAGAATGGCAACAACAACGACGTTAAAGGGATTCTTGGGGGCAGAATAAACATGAACAGTGATGGATCACAAGAATTAGATGAAATACCAACTGAATGTAATTAAACTTTCTTGCAGGTCAAAGAGACTTGTGGGTCTTATGTAATTACAAAAATTGCCTATACACACTCACAATGACAGATTTTAAAACGTGTAGCTCCAGACTGGAACAGTCAGATTTAACCATCAAAATAGACCATAAGGCCTTAATAAGAACTAATTGAAACATCAGTTCCTTAAGAACCTTTGGAAATGAAACATCTTAATGAAATACCCATAGGCTAAAGAGGGAATAAAACTGAAACAACATACTATTTCTAAATGAAGATGCAGAATGTGGTGGCCAAAGCAGTACTTTAAAAAACTCCTATAATTATAAAGGTATTAATATTTATAAAAAATTAATACAGATAAATATAAAGTAAGCAAGCAACTCAAGAAGTTAGTAAAAGAATAAAGAAATAGGCACAATGAAAAACAGGACTTACTAACAATAAAAACACGAAAAAAAAATGAAAGAGGAAACCCAAAACTCAATTAACAATCAACACAACAAAAAACTAGGTTTTGGGGAAGACTTACAGAATGGACAAACCTCTTAAGTCTGATGTAGGAAAAAAAATGCTTTCAGAGGGCTTCCCTGGTGGTCCACTGGTTAAGAGTATATCTCGCAATGCAAGGGACACCAGTTTGATCCCTGGTCCAGGAAGATCCCACATGCTGCAGGTCAACTAAGCCCATGCACCCTAGAGCCCAGGCTCCACAATAAGATGAGTCCCTACAATGAGAGCCCATGCCCCACAACTAGAGAGCAGCTCAGT
This sequence comes from Aepyceros melampus, assembly GCA_006408695.1. NCBI lineage: Eukaryota > Metazoa > Chordata > Mammalia > Artiodactyla > Bovidae > Aepyceros > Aepyceros melampus. Next base: position 1,100,401 of record SJXQ01001055.1, read on the forward strand.
GCAACTATAGAAAAGCCTGTGCATAGCAACAAAGACCCAGCACGTCATAAATAAAGCAAGTAAACTAAAAAAAAAAAAAACAAAAAAAAAACCCACTTTTAGAAATGGAGAGTGAGGAGAGGCTTAACTGTACAAACAAAGGCCAAAAACTATAAGAACAAGAAGTAACTTTTTACCTACAAATTTGAAAATATGAATGAAATGGCTGATTCCTTTCAGAAACTGTTATTAAAATTGATTTAAGAATAGTTTTGAAACAACATAAGTGTATCTTTTACAGAAAAGGAATCTGGGACCCAGAAGCTAAACAGTTTGTGCCAGGTCACATAGCCAGTGATCTGGAGAAACAGTTTATGTGGATTTAAATCTCTTTTTTTGGACACCAGTTGTTCTCAACTAGGGGTGGTGATTTTGCAACCCTCCCAGGGGGGAACAGTTAGTAATATCTGGAGACACTGCTGTCATCACTGCTGGGGTGGGGGGTGGTGTGATTGGTAGAGACCACAGCTATTGCTAAATACCATACAATGCACAGGCCAGTCCCTAACAATAGAGAATAATCCAGCCCCAAATGTTAACAGCAGTAAGACTGAAGACCCCTGCTGTGTACCATCCTATTTCAAGTATAAAAAGTTATCCAGGACATGGGTCCAATTCACTTCACAGGATTTACCAGAATATTATTTATATTTCTCAGAACCATATACAGTACACAGCCTATGAAAATTAACCATTCACTATGTTATAATCAAGAAGTGTTACCATTTTCTTATAAAGTAAGTGATTCTTCTAGAAGTACTGTATTATTTGGGTAGGAGAGTCCTGAATGACCCCTCTCTCTGTCAAAATGCCTGATTTAAACTTAGATACAAAGTCGGGCTCCCTAGCTTAAGTTCTTCTTGGCAATAGCTTAACATAAAAACTTCTTAGAAGATCTCAGAATATATATAACAGGTAAATATTGTGAAAAAGAATTTAAATGTTTTTCTGAATCTATTTTATCAAGGATCAAATTCTTCTGAATTTTCCAACCAGTTCATTGCATTTTTCGCATGTAAGACACAAAGATAAGTCTTCTGACCTTTAACTTTGAAACCAGCTGTAGGGTGTCCGGGTTTAAGCTATCCCAAGCAGGATCCTCTGCTATTTCAGTCTGTGGAAACAAAAGTCACATCATTAATGTATATATTATACATGGTATCTGTTGTATCACTCATTCTTCAAACTATTTCCTATGTTTTATTTTCTATAACAGCAGCAAAGCTCCAAATGCAACTGCTTCATGAATAACAAAGAGAACAGCATCCCTTAAAAATACACGTCTTTTAATTAATACTAATTTCCCCAGAATGAACTTAATATTTACAGTGAAGTCATATCAAAGAAACATGGTAAAACGTTTTAAAATACTGAGAAACTGAGTCCACATTCACTAAGACACTTCATTCCTTCAGAGAAAATTTCATGAAGGATGCAGTCTGTACCTGCTCAGCAGAATGTCTCTGTGATTCCTGGAGCTGGCTTGCTTCGTAGGTGAAAGACTCGGTGGGCAGAGCTGTTGCTTGGGGACCAGAGTCAGGGTCGCAAGAAGGCTGTCCTGCTCTTCCTGCCACATGCTGGCTGCTATCTAAGCTTGGGGGGCTGCTCCAGCTGTTGCACTGTTTATGACTCCTAGCTAGGCTGCCTGTGGCTTTTAAGTGAGAATGACGGGGTGGCAAGCAGGTTTGTCCACCTGCCTCTGCAGACACCTTTTCCCTGTGGGCTTGGGAGCGAATAGCTGGAGTAGTGCCTAATATGGGGAAAGCAGGTGAGCACAGGTCTGCTGTTAGGCTGTCATTATCATCAGAGGCAACAGAATTCAAAGGAGTGAAAAGTAAAATGGATGAAGAAAGGTCCTTTCCTCGAGGCTGGCTTCTTTGGCTTGGCATTCTAGAATGTGCCTTTCCTGGTAGAATAATTAGTTCCTCTTCCATGCCCTCCTTTTCTATATTGCTTTGTTTAGGGCTTGGTTCCTTCACAATATAACTTTCCCTTTTAAGATGCCCCTTTCCATGTACTTTTGATCCAAAAGGCTCCATCAGCTTTTCGAGCAGGACTTCAGTTTTTCAAGCTTGAGAGACCCAAAGTCTTTGTCAGGTAACTCAAAGTCTGTGATTTTGAGAAAAGACGACAGATGCTTTAAACTTAGAATTTTGTTCTTATGAAATGGAGCGCTGAAAGCATCATCATCCGAAGAGAAATAAGCATAATTACTGTAAGAAAGGGAGTCCTCTTTTTGACAATGACCTTCCTTCCCTAAAACAGAAAGCAACAACAGAAACAGATACTCACCAATTCCCAACAAAGAGTGAGTTTCTAAACTCCAACATCATGCAGTGTTTTCCCACCCAGGACTCTCAAACTTCTGTGGACAGTTCAACAATCAGACATAGGTTAGTGCATACAAGCAGCTCTCCCTCTAGGACCAAAACCAGACAGCACTGGCTGGAACCAGTCTGGTGCCAGCTCTGCCACTGGTTCGCTATGTTATCCTGGGCAAGTCAAATTCACTTAATTTCCCCTTGTCCTTTCTGAGGGAGCTGGGTTAAGAATCTCGAAAGTCCTTTCTGATCCACAACTATCATTCCAACAGGCTATCAGAGTATAATCTACAAAATGCTGGCTCTTCTCACTAAAGAAAACATAGTTCCCTTTTCAAAGATTAATTTATTAGACTTCTAGCAACAAGAGCTCTGTATCATTCAAAATGTAGCTGCATCCAATACCTTATAAACGGATAAGAGAGCTGTGCTACATGTATACAATGGAATTATTACTCAGCCATAAATATGAAGGAAGTGCTGATACATGCTACAAGGTAGATGAATCTCAAAAACTAGCTAAGTAAGCGAAAGCAGCCAGATGCGAAAGGTCACATGTTGTATACTTCCGTTAATATAAAATACCCAAAATAAGTAAATCCACCAAGACAGAATACAGATTAGTATTTGCCAAAGGCGGGGGAGAAACTGCTTAACGGGTACGGGGTTTCCCCTCAGATGATGAAAATGTTTTGGAATTACACAGGGGTCATGGTGATATACCACGGTGAATATAACTAAATGCCACTAATTGTTCACTTAACTTAAAACGGTAAACTACGTTACATGAAGGTCACCTCAAGAAAAAAAAAATTTCTATGTAAATTACTGAAATCACAGATTATTTCAAAGTATACAAAACAACATTTCAAGCTTATTTCTAGATTGTCCTGCTTTCCAATTCCTTTCTTGTTGGCATAAAAGATGATTTAAAAAGTCATGATTTTTTTTTTTCCAAAAAACTTTTTATTGGAGTATAGTTTATTTACAAGGTTGCATTAGTTTCTGCTGTTCAGCAAAGTGAATCAGTTATACATACATGTGTATTCACTCTTTTTTAAGATTCTATTTACAGGTCATTACAGAATAGTTTCCCTGTGTTATAATTAGGCCCTTATTAGTTATCTATTTTATGTATAATAGTGAATATATGTCAATCCCATTTTTTTTAAAAGAAACTATCTGATTCATTAACCATGGAAAGGAAGAACAATCCAGATAGAGAGAACTATAAGTTTATATAAGCATAAAGACCCTAAGGCAGCAACCTGATGGATGAGTTCAATTAAAAGCTAGAAGGCCAGTGTGGCTGGAGCATGATGAGAAAGAGGAGACCCTCTGAGAGAAAACAAAAATTCTTGGGTTTTGTCATATACCAATTTCCAAGGTGTCAATATTTCCGTCATGACCAACTTCAAGCTACCAACATGGTATTAATAAATGCAAAGTTGGAAAGCCATGCAGAGTCATCTCAGAAGCAGATGTAAGTGGCTTCAGCACATCACTGAGAATGGTATGAAATGAAACTGGTAAGGACCACCATCATCAGGTTTTATAAATAAATATTATTTTTAAAAAATATTTTAAATTTATTTATTTGGCTGCACTGGGTCTTAGTTGCAGCATGTGAACTCTTTTAAGTTTACCTGTGGGATCTAGTTCCCTGACCAGGAAATATGGAGTCTTAGCTAATGGACCACCAGTGGAGTCCCCATGATTATTATTTTTATTTAAATTAATTAATAAATTGTGGCTCATAAGTCAAAGCCTGCCAATAGTACAGAGCTGCTGGCTGCCTGTTTCTGTAAATAAAGTTTTATTGAGACACAGTCACATTTACACATTGTGTATGGTTACTTCCACATTACACCTGAATAGCTATGACTGAGCACAGATTCTGTATTTTCTATTTGGCCCTTTATAGAAAGTTTGCTGAGCTCTCACACAGAACTGCAGTGAATTATCTAAATTCTGTGCTCAGTTTAACAGATATATCTCCCGAGTAAATGAATAAGTAAGTAAGTAAGTAAGTAAAGTCACTCAGTCGTGTCCGACTCTTTGTGACCCCATGGACTGCAGCCCACCAGGCTCCTCAGTCCATGAGATTCTCCAAGCAAGAATACTGGAGTGGGTTGCCATTTCCTTCTCCAAAATGAATAAAGAAGTTTAAATTATAACTTGTCACTTGATATCCTCCAAAATCTTGTGTCCCATGAACCTCAGAGACACTATTAGACAGTTTACCTCCCAAAGTGGCTCAGACCTGCTGCATTTTATTACACAATCATTCCTAAGGGAGTTTGTCAGTGAATTCTTACTCTGACACTGATTTCATTTCAAATATACTTCCCTGTATTAGTTATTTCTCCCCATGGATAAAAGACTGTATTGTAGTTGAATAAACACTAATTTTAGGTAAACATCCAACACATTTTCCCTCTCAGCGTCAACTTTTTCAACCGTATTTGTGAACTCTGACACCATGCAGCCAGATTTGAACCTTGACCCTGTGGCTTTAAAAACACTTTGATCACCTGGCCTTCAATTCCTCATCTGTAAAGTGAGGATAAAAACAGATTCTGGGAACTTCTCTAGTGGTCTAGTGGCTAAGACTCTGCATTCCCAATGCAGGGTGCCTGGTTTCGACCCCTGGTCAAGGAACTAGATCTCACATGCTGCAACTAAAAAACATTCCATGTGCTGCCAAATATATATGTAAGTAATAAAAAAAAAATAGATTCTGCCTCATGTACAGCTGGTGTGATGATTCAGTGAGTAACTATATAACATTTAAAAGTGACGAGCATATAGTGTTAGCTACCACCATCATCAGCCACCACCATCAACCACATCTCGATTTACCTTTAACTCTCTTCTTACTGTGAATAATTCCCTTTTCACTCTGATCTTTGTGCAAGGCAATTTCTTCCTTGGACTTCTTAACACCTGATGTGCCAGAAGTTGGCAAAAGTAGTTCGTGGTGATCTAACGGAGAGGTGCACGCTGACTTTCTTTTTCCTCTGCGTTTTTTACCTGATGGCTTGGTAACTGTCTTTCTAGAAGAGTCATCTTCTGTGGAGTCAGTGGAAAAGCTGACTTCAGTTAATGAGAGAAGTTTCTGAGGACTTCCTGAACTTGGTTGTTCTGCGTGTGTGTCAGACACTTTAATTTCACTTTGCTTAGTTTTTTCATTGGAAACGTTAAATTTTTTAGCAGATTTCATACTCTTATTTTTAAAGTCTTTTTTCCTGACACCTAAATGACTCTGAATTACAGCCTCCAGTGCTACTTTCCTTTGGCAACTTGACATGCGCCGTGTTGTCCTAACATAATATTCTGCAGGAAAGAGAAGGCCTTCAAGCACTGTGCAAGAATGTATTTGATCTTCTGTAGAAACAGGAGAAATTACTTCCAGGCTAAGATTCTTAGATTGACTTACAACTTCTTTTTCCAGAAGACTTTCATTTCTACCAGCGAGAACATCATTGGGAGATTTAAGAGACATCTCTGTGTGATTTTGTTCTTTTAAGTTTTGGTTTTCATTTTCCACTAAGTTATCACAAGTGAGTTCATTTATAAAACATGAATTATCTCCCTCTAAGTTAGGACTTCTAGCTGCCTGGCCACTTGTACTTCCAGCTTTGTTTACCTCTGGGTTATCTGTAGAGACAGTCATTTTTTTCTTCTGTACCTCTAAGTTTACAGGTGAAGCAGAGCTAATGTTTCTTAAGCTGTGAGTAGTAAGTTCGCAGTTACTTTGAGGACGCTTGTGTTTGAGGACCTGACCGCTACTGCTGTCTGATGGCGTAGGCAGAGAAGAGTAGTCGCCCTGGGGAAATCATTTCCTCTAAGGAGGGCATCAACAGCTCTCTGTGGTTTGGTGCTTGGTAGAATTAATACACTCCCTACATTAGTTTCTGTAACTGGTACTGGAGAATTTGGAATGGCACACTTAGGACTTGAAAGGGGGTAAGTTCTTAGTTCAGTTACAAGTGTTCTAGGATTTTCTCTATTGATTTTTTCCCGTTCCTTTAGTCTTTTTCCAGAGAGTATGAGCAAATCAGTGTCAGAGAGAAGTTCTCTCTCCTGTGAAATATATGTTCTCTCCTTTTTCTTTCTTCTCCCCAGCAGCTTACTCTGCCTTTTCTTAGCATCAGGGCCGTTGACCCTGAAAGGAAAATGTTCCTGATTATCATCTGATCCTTGTATGCGTGATCCTTCCACTGAGACACGTCCAGAGCTAAACGACACAGGCTCAATGTCAAGTGAGCTGGGTGTCTTTTCTCCAGTTTCTTCATCAACATGGGTGCTGATCTGCAACGTGTTATAAGGAGATACTGTATCTTTAGGTTCTGAAGAAGAAAAATTACATAGTTAATATTTTAAAAATGAAACAAAAACTACCCCATATTTATTTTTAAATATTACATACAAATATTACCAAACATTTATTTAAAAGAGAGTCAATGGTATATCATTTAGGCAGATCAAAGTAAGTTTTTAATAATCCTACAAACTATAGTAATATTAAGTAAATGTAACAAAAATGGAATTGTGCTGGAAAAATGATTTTCAAACTAAACAATTATCTATTCTTGGGACGTCTCTGGTGGTCCAGTGGCTAAGAGTCTGTGCTCCCAATGTAGGGGGCCCAGGTTTCATCCCTGGTCAGCAAACTAGATCCCACTGCTGCCACTAAAGATCCCACATGCTGCAACTAAGACCCAGTGCAGCCACATAAATTATAAATATTTAAAAAAGATTATTCTTTAATGCAATCATCTTCTCTTAGTTTTTTTCTTCTTTAAAACTTTACTGATCTACAACTGACAGATAAAATTGCACACAGTTAAAGTGATGTTTTGATACATGTATACACTGTGAAATGCTGGCACAATCAAGCTAACTAGCATATCCATCACTTCACATAGCTATGACTTTTTTGTGTGTGTGATGAGAAGACTTAAAGTTGGCTCTCTCAGCAAATTTCAAGTATATAATATAGTATTATTAACTACTGTCACCACGCCGTACATTAGCTCTCTAGGACTTATTCATTCTGCATAATTGTAACTCTTGACCCTTTGACCAACATATCCTCATTTCCCCCATATCTCATCTGATTTTTTACCTCATGTCCCTTTTTGGGCTCAAGTAATTTTCATACCACTTTTCTATTTCATTAGCTTCTGATTTTATGATTATAAATTAGCTGACTTTTAACATGAGAAATGACCATTGTTTTTTATTAAAGTATTTCCACCCAGACTTTCATCTTTGTGCACATATAAACACTTAACTAAAAAAAAACCATCTTTCCATATTTAAGCAATAAATATAATTTCTAAAAGTTAAAATATAGAAAAAGAATAACTAAATAAGCAATCCAAATCCAAATAAAGTATAGTTTCTCTCTCACAGAATGAGAGAAAATATTTACAAATCATGTATCTGATAAGGGTCCAATAACTAGAATGTATGAAGAACATTTACAACTCATCAATAAAAAGACAAATAACCTAATAAAAATAGATATTTCTCCAAAGAAGATCTACAAGCACATGAAAAGATGTTCAATATCATTAGTCACTAGGAAATCCAAATCAAAACCACAATTAGATACCACTTCATATCTATCAGAATGGTTATAATTTTAAAAATAGAAAATCACAAGTATTAACAATGATGTGGAGAGATTGAAACTCTTGTGTGTTGTGACAGAAAAGAAAAATGGTACAGTCACTGTAGAAAACAGTTTGGTAGTTCCTCAAAATTAAACACAGAATTATCATATAACCCAGAAATTTCACTCCTAGGTAAATAGAGAGAGAACTGAAAATATATGTCCACACAAACAACCGTACGTGAATCTTCACAGCAGCATAAAAGCCAAAATTTATAATAGCCAAAAAGTAGAAACAACCCAAGTGTCCATTAACTGATGAATAGATATACAAACTATATCATATCATATTATATTATGGTTCATAGCTTCATTGAGTTACACAAGCCCCTTCACCATGACAAGGCTGTGATCCGTGAAGGGGAATAAAACACTATTCAACTGCAAAAAGGAATGAAGTACTGATGCACGCTTAGATGAACATATAGATGGATGAATAAAGGTTGAGAACATTATGCCAAGTGAAAGAAGAGAGTCACAAAAGGCCACGTGTTGTATGGTTCCATCTATATGAAATGTCCAGAATAGGAAAATCCACAGAGACAAAAAGCAGATTAGTAGTTGTCCAGGGCTTAAGGGTAGGATGGGTACAGGGTTTCTTTTTCAGGTGGTAAAAATGTTCTGAAATTAAGACAGTGATGATGGTTATATAATCTTGATGATGATTATACAAAGAAGCAACGAATTGTAGACTTTAAAGAGTCTACTGTTACTCCTTATCTTCTGATTGTGACAAAAAGAACCACAGCTAGGAGGTTTCCCTGGTGGTCCAGTGGTTAAGAATCTGCCTTCTAAGGCAGAGGATGGGGGTTCGCTCCCTGGTCGGGGAACTAAGATTCCCCCACGACAGGGGACAACTAGGTCCATGTGGCCCAACGAAAATCCCGTGTGCCACAACTAAGACTCGACGCAGCCAAATAAATAAATATATTTAAAAAGAGAATCACAGGCAAATTTACATGGGAAATAAGTAATAAAGAAAGCGTAAGAGAATGGGCTAGCCTTACCTGTGTGAGTTAGCTGTGTTGAAACTTCCTGCTGGAGTGAGGAATCTTGTTCTTCCACTGTTCTCCTAAGAGAATTTTTAAACTTCTCGGCTCTTCGGGCACGCTAGAGAAAACAAAATCAACTCAAAAAACAACTTTATGATAAAGAAATAAATTTTTGTTAACAGCTTAAATAAAGAGCTGTCTTTATAACTTTGTGGCATTAACAGCCATTTGAGAGAATGTGATTTACTTACTTGAAGGCGGGCCAATGTCTTGGTGTACTCCCTTTTCAGGAATGCTAATTTTTCTTTCAACTGGAAGAGGAAAAACACCAAACAAAACTGAGCAAGTGGAAAGAAGGCATTAGAGGGAACAGATGCAGGGCCTGTTGATTACCAGCGTGCAGTGGTCAGCAGGTCCCTCAGCTGGAGGTGGGGAGGAAGTGGCACTGCCTTACTCTACTTTCAGTTCTCACAAAACATCAAGTTCTCTAATGCATCTCTGCATAACTTGTTCCTATCACCTGGAGCAACTCTCCCCAACTTACTTTGCTAATTGCTACTGATTCCTCAAGCCTCGGCTTAGATTTTTATTTCCCTGAGGGAAACTTCTAGGGAAGTTTCTAAACTTCTAAATCCTCCAAATCCAAGTTAGGATTCCACCTCTCCTCTGTGCTTGCTTTATCACAGTGCTTACTATACACACTGTCTGTTCACATCTCTGTTTCCTCCTACCTCACTGTGAGATCCTTGAAGGTAGCAAGGGCTATCATCCTCAGACAGTCATTCAACTTATGAGTCAGTTATTGACTCAGGTATCTCCAGTACCGAAAACAATAACTGATGCCCACTGCTAAGTCACTGCAGTCGTGTCCGACTATGTATGACTCCATAGATGGCAGCCCACTAGGCTCCCCTGTCTCTGGGATTCTCCAGGCAAGAGTACTGGAGTGGGGTGCCATTTCCTTCTCCAATGCATGAAAGTGAAAAGTGAAAGTGAAGTCGCTCAGTCATGTCCGACTCTTAGCAACCCCAAGAACTGCAGCCAACCAGGCTCCTCTATCCATAGGATTTTCCAGGCAAGAGTACTGGAGTAGGGTGCCATTGCCGTCTCCAGATGCCCACTAAGTCGGTTATAGTTCCAGGTGCTATATCTGCAGAGAAGTCAAGGCCACTGCTCATGGGCAGCTTACATACAGTGAGGGATACAGACAGTAAGTAAGAAAACAAACGATAAGATGATTTCATGTGGTAATCAATACCTAGACAAACAGAGGGATGGAGGGTGTCTGGGATACAGGAGAATGGAATACTTAGAGACAGTGGCCAGGGAAGCATTTCTGAGGAAAACCATATGAGCTCCGACCTGATGGAGGAAAGAGCTTGCTTTGGAAAGATCAGAGGGAAGGCAATTTGACCAAGATCACACAATTTAAAACCAGCACAACTCAAACCATGCAGTCTGGCTCTAGGGTCTGTGCTTGTAACCTCTTCTCACAGCTTTGTACTTATCACCACCCTTATCAACATCTGAGAATTACCTTGTTGATTTGTAAATGAACTTTTCCACCACCACTGCAAGGCAAGCTGGGATGAGAGGACTGATGAGTTATGGTGAATGAAGAGTTTTAGCACCATGCTTGGAAGACCCAGTGCAAAATACATTCAAGTTAACAACATCTGTCAGTTCCCTGGTGGCTCAGTGGCAAAGACTTTGCCCTCCCGATGCAGCAGGATGGGTTCCATCCCCGGTCAAGTAACTTGATCCCACATGCCCCAAGGAAGAGAGAAGATCCCATGTGCCACAACTAAGAGGGGGGCAGCCAAATAAATATTTTTTAAAAACCACAACAACGTCTGCTGGCACAAGCACGAGGTGGCATGTATAAGGACAGTCAGAGCAGCATTGTCATAGAAACAAAACCTGCAAACAAAAGGTTCTAAGCAGAGAAACATGTAAAGAAAAGAGGCCACTTACATTTGTAGGATACTATACAGAATTTTGGAGAAGGCAATGGCACCCCACTCCAGTGTTCTTGCCTGGAGAATCCCAGGGACGGGGGAGCCTGGTGGGCTGCAGTCTATGGGGTCGCAAAGAGTTGGACAGGACAGAAGCGACTGAGCAGAAGCAGGAACAAACAAGGACTAATGTGGATTTTAAACACGAAGAAGCAAAACGGAAGTTGCAGAACCATCTAGATCATACCATTTATGAACATTCACCTTCCCCCAAAATACATAATTACTCTTTGGTATTAGAGAATACAAACACGCCCCTCCACACCTCCACCACCCGCCCAACATGCACACACAGGCACACAAAAATATCTGAAGTCCAGATGGTTGAGAGATTTACTTAACGGGGCGGGGTGGGAGAAGACAAAACTGAGAGTGTGCAGGGTGGGGTGGGGAAGATGTCAAAGGGGACCTTAGCTTTATCTACAGTTTTACATTTTGTACTTTTGCATTTCTGCTGTAACGAAAAATAGTTCTTTAAACGCCACCAAAGGAGCACGGCGCTCTCCCACACTTTCACTTCCTGTGCCCCCTTAATCCAGAGAAAAGCGTAGGTTAGAGGTCACTGCCGCCCTTGAACGGTCGAAGGAAGCAAAGACAAGCCTAAAATCCTGGGAAGGGGGTCAAAATCTGAGTCAACCCTTTCCGCATCCCCGGCACCTTTTCCTTCTCTTCACAGCTGAGGGTTTTCCCAGGAGGGTCTTCCATCTGACCGGCGGCCAACAAAAAGAGCATTCGTCGCTGGCCCCAGGCCTGCGGACAAAAACAACCCGGCTGGCCCCGGGCCCCAAGGAACCCCGGGGAAGTTTTGTAGAACCCGGCAGCACCACAACACAGGGCCAGAGAGCCCACGCCGGACGGGCGCGCCAACAAACCTGGCCAATCACAGCCGCCGCTCGGTCTGCGCACGCGCAGTCGGAGACGGCAGAGCAATGGAGTGAGGCCGCCTAGCGGAGAACCGAACTGTGGATGAGCCCCGGCCGCCCAGAGCGGAAGTGGTGGAGCCGCCGGAAGTTGCCTGAGTTCCAGTCAGAAATACCGGCGGACGGACTTTGACAGGAGCCAGAGCCGCGTCTAGGAGTTGGTGGCCATGGAGTTGGGCGAGCTGCTCTACAACAAGTCCGAGTACATCGAAACGGTGCGCGTGTCCAGAAATCTGTCCTCCCCTCTCTGCGTTCTCGGAGGCTCCGTCCTGTCTCTGCCCCACCCCTGGTCCCTTCGGCGTTAGTCCGAGATTACCTAATGAGACTTCATGTATAGCTGGTTTTGTTATTTATTCCTTGCATGGCCAGTTTAGGCTTTTTTTTTTTTTTAATCTATTCCTGATTTCCTCGTAGAGATAAAATGCCTTCCAGAAAGCAGGACAAATCTCATTCATTCTGATACTGATTACAGTTCTGGGTTCAGGCCTTGTAAAAAAAAAATTTTTTTTTTTAAACTACTGTGTGGTGATTTATTACTAAGTACTGAGGACTGTTATTCGGTTTTTTTTTTTAAATAGTCAATACATGATGTATGTAAATTGCTGGAAACGGGTTTAGTGCTCAGTCGGCATTACTCTTTATTTTTTTCACTGAATTCTCACAACTCTGATATTGGTAAAGTCATTATCCTGGTTTTAGGCCTGTAAAACTGAAGTATAGAAATGAGACTCAATTCATGTCTGCTGCTGCTAGCTTGTGTATGTGCCACATACAACTTCTGGATCTGTTCCTTGAATCTCTAGTTTCCTGATTTATCCTTGCATTTTTGATATTCTGGACTCATTCCATGGCAGACCTCACCCATCTCAAGTCCTGTTCTCTGCAATATGAGCTTTCTTGGTGGAAATTTGTAGCTTAGAATCCACTGATTTTGCTTACCTCTGTTTTCTTTCAGGCATCTGGGAACAAAGTTAGTCGCCAGTCTGTATTGTGTGGAAGTCAGAACATTGTTCTTAATGGCAAGGTAAGGGACAGAGTCAGCTCCAAGATGCATATTTCTGTTTTTTTTTCCACTCATTATCAAATCAGCAAGGCAGATGAAATGTTGCCATGTCTCCTATTTATTGATATACATTCTAAAATTCTGTTTTAAAAAGAATTCACCAAATTGGATTTATTGGATACAAAAAAAGATTCAGTAAAGGGAGGCAGCAGAAAGCCTTTTTCCTGTTATTCCAGGAACAAAGTACAATGGCACCCAGAACTGAAATTATTATATAGTATTGTGTGTTCTACGTTACAGGACACAAAACATAAATTTTAGTGTAAAAACTAAAGTGATGCTGATATAATTATCCATTACTAATTAATGGTTCATTATTAATCAAAACTCTTAATGTGAGAATTAGGAAAGATAACTGAAATATGAAATCCTTTTGAAAAATGGAATGTGAAAGGCTTAGAACACTTAAGAACCAGAGAAAATATCAAGGTATGTTTGAGCTTGGCAAAGACTGAAGTCCATAGTTTCTTCCTATGCTGTTAGGAACACTCAATTTTCCTTGAAATATTAAATCTCTAACTTCTAGAGATAAAATAATATCACTGTAGTCAAAAGATCACAGATATTTTCAGTAGAGACACAATTACTGTCTGTATTACTGTCTGTATACCGTGAGATTTAATGGAAATATAGTTTGGTAGTTAAATATAATTAATAATTATAGATGCACTGTTTCTGCACCAAATTAGAAAATTGAATCAATTCCATCTGACTCATTAGCAAGTATGTGGAGTTTAAGTATACAATTCATTGACGTTAGTTACAGTCACAGTGTTGTGCAGTCATCACCACTACATCTATTTCTAGAATTTTTTCATGACCCAAAGAAAAACTCTGTCAGGAACAGCTCCTGTTCCCTTCTCCCAGGCCCTGGTAACCTCAATCCACTTTCTGTCTCTATGAATGTGCCTATTCTAGATATGTCATTTAAGTGGAATTATATAATATTTGTCATTCTTCGGGCTGGCTTATTGAACTGAGTACTGTATTTTAAAGACACATCCATGTTTAGCATGTATAAGAATTTTATTCTTTTGATGACTGAATAATATTCCATTGTGTCTATGTACATTTTATGTATTCATCTGTTGATAAATGTTTGGATTGTTTCTCCCATTCTGCTTTTTTGAATAATGCTGCCATGAACATTGGCATGCAAAGATCTATTTGAGTTGCTGTTTTCAATTATTTTTGTATATACCTAGAGGTGAGGTGGCTGGGTCATATGATAGTTCCGTTTTTTAGCTTTCTGAAGAACTGTCAAGTTGCACCATTTTACAGTCCCATGGCAATGCAAGAGAGTACCAATTTCTCCATACCTCACAAACATGTTATTTTCTCTTTTTATTGAATGTGAGTATGAAAGGTATTTCATTGTGTTTTTTTTTAATTCATTTTTTATTGGAGTATCACTGATTTATAAAATATTAATTTATGCTGTACATCAAAGTGAATCAGTCATACATATACATATATCCATTTTCTTCTAGACTCCATTCCTGTATAGGTCATTATAGAGCACTGAATAGAGTGCCCTGTGCTATATAGTAGGTTCTTATTGGTTATCTTTTGTATACAGTAGTGTGATTTGCATTTCCCTAATGTCTAATGATGATGTGTATCTTTCATCTGATTGGCCATTTGCACATCTGAGGGCAAAAGTCTGTTTAGTCCTTTGACCATCTTAAAACCGTGTTGCCTTTTTGTTGTTGAGCTGTATTTCTTTATATGTTCTTGTCTTTACTTTCTTGACAATGTTCTTTGATGCACAAGAGTTTTTAATTTTGATGAAGTCCAGTTATCTATTTTTTCTTTTGTTGCTTAAGTTTTTGATGTCATATATCTAAAAATCCTTACCAAACCCAAGATCATGAAGATTTACTCCAGTGGTTTCTTCTAAGAGTTTGTGATTTTAACACTTTTATTGAAATAGTTGTCGATTCATTTTAAGCTAATTTTTTGTTTGAATTAAACTTAAGTTAATTTTTGCATATAATGTGAAGTTAGGATCCTATTTAATTAATTCTTGGTGTGAGGAAATTTACTTGTCCCAGCACCATTTGTTGAAGAGATTGTTCTTTCCCCTTTGAATGGTCTAGTCATGCTTATAGGAAATCATCTGTACTTAATCATTACTGTAGCCTTGTAGAAAATTTTATAATCAGGAAAGATGAGTCTTCCTTTCAAGATTGTTTTGGTTATCTGGGATCTTCTATTTCTTTTTTGAAAAGTGTTTTATTTGGCAATATTTGGTGCACACAGGAGACTGATGTGCGATACATATGTTATGAAGCATAAAAATTGCATCAACACCATGAACCCAGCACCCAGCTGAATAACGGAACATAGTCAATGCATAATAGTACAGTACAACCTGAAGTGTCTCTCTTATTTCTTTCCTCCTTTCAAGAATAGCGCTCTTCTGAATTTTTTGTCTTATAAATTCTTTATTTTTCAAAAACTTTTTTTTTTTTTTTTTTTGCTATATACATGCATGCATGCGTGCTAAGTCACTTTAGTTGTGTCCAACTCTTTGTGACCCTATGGACTGTAGCACACCTGGCTCCTCTGTCCATGGGATTCTCCAGGCAAGAATACTGGAGTGATCCCTCCACGGGATCTTCCTGACCCAGGGATCAAACCTGCATCTCTTATGTCTCCTGCATTGGCAACTGGGTTCTTTACTACTAGCACCACCTGGGAAGCCCCACCATATACGTATGTATTTCTGAATAATATATTTTGTTCAGCTTTACCTGGTTTTCTGTGACTTACCATTATTACACTCAATTATTGTAATGATGACAATAGGAGACATACATTACGCTTACTAAGTAACCTTGTTCTCAACTCCTGTTTCTAAGAGTCATTGTGATTTAAGCATTTTCAGTGTTGTGTACAATTCCATTTATCCCCTCTTCTATCTATGGATAGTTATTGGTGGATAGTTATTTTGTTTCCAGCTTTTTGTTATTATGAACAATCTGTTTTGTTTTGTTTTTCCCCAGCCCCTGTCCCTATCAGAACTTCTGTTTTCCTAAGCCCTTATATCAGGTGTCACAGTGCCTACAGGGAGAAACAGGGTTTATAGGAGTAAAGAGGACTAGTATAAACCAGAGAGTGGTGGGGCCTGGTGAACTGGAGAATACAGGACCTAGCCAAGCTCAAGTGGATTGTTGTTGCCACATGCGAATGCAGACATATACTTCCAGACCTTCTAACTGTCCCAAACTGGAAGTCTGGATTTTTAAAAAAAAATGTAAAATACCCTACTATTTAAATAGCCTCTAACTTAAGTGATAAAAATGACTGAAGGGCTAAATAAAATGGTTTCTAGGTGCAACCCTTAGATCTCCAACTTGCACCTCTGCCTTGTCCTTGTTGAGTTCAGTGAACTCTGCTTTAGCACAGTTTTCCTCCCTTTAAGGTCTTTTAAGATACTTCCTTTCATTTTAACACGCTTTTGCCCCTATTTTTCATCTGACTTCTCTTTAGCTCCATTCTTCTGAGATAGGAACCAGAATTTGAAGTCCTCTTGCTTAATCTCTTTGACCATCTGTGATATCATTTCCTTCTTATTTTTTTTGTGTTTGCTTCTTCATTGCGAATATAATTTAGGCTGACTGAGGGTCTTATATGAATTTTCTTTATTTCCAAATTAAGATTGTTGTCTTTATTTAAGACACAATGAAACAATAACAGCCATTACCAGATACTCAGAACTCTTGATATTGTTTTCTTCTAAAAGAAAAAGAAGTCATTTTCTCTGATTGTACATGGAAACACAAACAGAAAACAATGATTGAAGTAAATTAAAAATCTTAGATGAAAGAATTATGTACTAGAAATAGACATCTCTCTAAGGTTGAAGAAGATACCTTTTTTTTTTTTTAAAGTATTTAGCTCTTAAAACCAAGAGAGGAATTCCTAGCAGACGAGTGGTGGTGGTGGTGGTTGTTCAGTCGCCCCATTGTGTTTGACTGTTTGCGACCCCTGGACTGTAGCACTCCAGATTCCCCTGTCCCTCACCGTCTCCTGAAGTTTGCGCAAGTTCATGACCATTGCATCAGTGATGCCATCCAGCCATCTCATCCTCTGGCACCCTCTTCTCCCGCCCTCCATCTTTCCCAGCATCAGGGACTTTTCCAGTGAGTCAGCGTTCGCATCAGGTGGCCAAAATACTGGAGCATTAGCTTTGGCATCAGTCCTTCCCATGAGTATTTAGGGTTGATTTCCTTTAAGATTGACCGGTTTGGTCTCCTTGCTATCCAGGGGACTCTCAGGAAACTTCTCCAGCACCACAGTTCAAAGGCATCAATTCTTTGGTGCTCTGCCTTCTTTATGGGCCAGCTTTCACATCCATAGGTGACCACTGCAAAAGACCTAGCCTTGACTATACGGACCTTTGTTGGCAGAGTAATGTCTCTGCTTTTCAACACACTGTCTAGGTTTGTCATAGCTTTCCTGCTGAGAAGCGGTCATCTTCTGATTTCAGTCACCATCCTCAGTGATTTTGGAGCCCAAGAAGAGGAAATTTGTCACTACTTTCACCTTCTATTTGTCAGGCAGTAATGGGGCCAGATGCCATGATCTTAGTTTTTTTTTAATATTTAGCTTTAAGCCAGCTCTTTCACTTTCCTCCTTCACGCTCATCAAGAGGCTCTTTAGCCTCTTCACTTTCTGCCATTGAGTGGTGTCATCCATATGTCTGAGGTTGTTGATATTTCTCTCAACAGTCTTATTTCTAGCTTGTTATTCATCCAGCCCAGCATTTCTCATGGTGTGTTCAGCATATAGGTTAAAGAAACAGGGTGACAGCAGACAGCCCTGTCGTACTCATTTCTCAGTCCTGAACCTGTCGCTTGTTCCTTATTGGGTTCTAACTGTTGCTTCTTGACCTACATACAGGTTTTTCATGAGACTGATAAGATGATCTGGGATTCCCATGCTTTCCACAGTTTGTTATGATCTGCACAGTTAAAGGCTTTAGCATAGTTGATGAGACAGAGGTAGATGTTTTCTCTGGAATTCCCTTGCTTTCTCAATGATCCAGTGAATGTTGGCAATTTGATCTCTGGTTCCTCTGCCTTTTCTAAACCCAGTTTGAACATCTGGAAGTTCTTGGTTCCCATGATGCTGAAGCCTGGCAGGCACAGTTTTAAGTATGACCTTACTATTGTGGGAAAGTGAAAGTGAAGTTGCTCAGTCATGTCTGACTCTTTGCCACCCCTTGGACTATAACCCACCAGACTCCTCCGTCCATGGGATTTTCCAGGCAAGATACTGGGATAAGTTGCCATTTCTTTCTCCAGGAGATCTTCCTGACCCAGGGATTGAACCCGGGTCTCCCACAATGTAGGCAGATGCTTTACCATCTGAGCCACCAGGGAAGTTGCAGGAGATGAGGCAATTGTCCGATGGTTAGAACATTCTTTAGTACTACCCTTTTTGGGAATTGGGATTGACCTTTTCCAGTCCTGTGGCCATTGCTGGGTCTTCCAGATTTGCTGACATATTGAGTGCAACACTCAGAAGGAAAGTTATGACCAACCTAGATGGCATATTGAAAAGCAGAGACATTACTTTGTCAACAAAGGTCCGTCTAGTCAAGGCTATGGTTTTTCCAGTGGTCATGTATGGATGTGAGAGTTGGACTATAGAGAAAGCTGAGTGCTGAAGAATTGATGCTTTTGAACTGTGGTGTTGGAGAAGACTCTTGAGAGTCCCTTGGACTGCAAGGAGATCCAACCAGTCCATCCTAAAGGAGACCAGTCCTGGGTATTCATTGGAAGGACTGATGCTGAAGCTGAAACTCCAATACTTTGGCCACCTGATGTGAAGAGCTGATTCATTTGAAAAGACCCTGATACTGGGAAAGATTGAGGGCAAGAGGAGAAGGGGACAACAGAGGATGAGATGGTTGGATGGCATCACTGACTTGATGGACATGGGTTTGGGTGGACTCTGGGAGTTGGTGATGGACCAGGAGGCCTGGTGTGCTGCAGTCCATGGGGTCGCAAAGAGTCAGACACGACTGAGCGACTGAACTGAACTGAGTGCAACACTTTGATATCATCATCCTTCAGGGTTTTGAATAGTTCTACTGGAATTCCATCGCATCTGCATCTCATCCACAGCTTTATTAACAGCAGTGCTTCCTAAAGCCCGCTTGACTTCACACTGTAGAATGTGTGGCTCTGGGTGACTGAGCACATCATCGTAGTTATCAGGTTCATTAAGATCTTTTTTGTACGGTGTTTTCTTCCCATCTGTTCTTGATTTCTTCAGCATCTACTAGGTCTCTATCATTTCTGTCCTTTATTGTGCCCGTCTTTGGGCAAAATAGTCCCTTGATATTTCTGATTTTCCTGAGGAGATCGCTAGTCTTTCCCCTTCAGTTGTTTTCCTTTATTTTTATGCACTGTTCATGAAGAAGGCCTTCTTGTCTCTCCTTGTTATTCTTTGGAACTCTGTGTTTAATTGGATGTACCTTTCCCTTTCTCCCTTGCTTTTCACTTCTTTCTTCAGCTATTTGTAAAGCCTCCTCAGATAACCTCTTTGCCTTCTTGCTTTTTTTTCCTTTGGTATGGTTTTATTCCCTGCCTCCTGTACAATATTACAGACTTCTGTCCGTAGTCCTTCAGGCACACTGTTTCCTAGATCTAATCCCTTGAATCTGTTTGTCACCTTCACTGCATATTCCTAGGGGACTTGATTTAAGTCATATCTGGCTGGCCTAGTGGTTTTCCCCACTTTCTTTAGTTTAAGCCTGAATTGTGCTGTGAGAAGCTGATGATCTGAGCCACAGTCGGCTCTAGGTCTTGTTTTTGCTGACTTTATATAGCTTCTCCATCTTTGGCTACAAAAAAACATAATCAGTTTGATTTTGGTATTGACCATTTGGTGATATCCATGTGTAAAGTCATCTCTTGTATTGTTGGATAAGGGTGCTTCCTATAACCAGTGCATTCTCTTAGCAGAATTTAGTTAGCCTTTGCCCTGCTTCATTCTGTATTCCAAGGCCAAACTTGCCCGTTACTCCGGGCATCTCTTGACTTCCTACTTTTGCATCCCAGTCCCCACTGATGAATAGAACATCTTTTTTTTGATGTTAGTTCTAGGAGGTCTTCATAGAACTGATTAACTTAAGGTTCTTTGGCATTGGTCGTAGGGGCATAGATTTGAATTACTGTGATGTTGAATGACTTGCCTTGGAAATGAACCGAGATCATTCTGTCATTTTTGAGGTTGCATCCAAGTACTGCATTTTGGACTCTTTTGTTGATTGTGAAGGCTACTCCATTTTTTCTAAGGGATTCTTGTTTACAGTAGTAGATATAATGGTCATCTGAATTAAATTAGCCCTTTCCAGTTCATTTTAGTTCACTGATTCCTAAGATGTCGATGTTTATTCTTATCATCTCCTGTCTGACCGTGTCCAATTTACCTTATTCATAGGCCTAATGTTCCAGGTTCCTATGCAGTATTGTTCTTTGCAGCATTGGATTTTGCTTTCATCACCGGACACGTCCACAACTGAGCATTGTTTCCACTTTGGCCCAGCAGCTTCATTATTTCTGGTAGTTGTCTTCCACTCTTCCCCAGTAGCAAATTGGACACCTTCAATGTGGGGGACTCATCTTTCAGTGTTACATCTTTTTGTCTTTTTAGACAGTTCATGAGGTATAAACGGCAAGTATACTGGAGTGGTTTGCCATTCCCTCCAATGGATCACATTTTGTCAGAACTCTCCACTATGACCCTTCTGTCTTGGGTGGCCCTACATGGCATGGCTCATAGCTTCATTGAGTTACACAAGCCCCTTCACCATGACAAGGCAGTGATCCATGAAGAGGGGACCAGTGGTTAGGACTCAGCATTTTCACTACTGGGGCCAGGGTTCAGTACCTGGTCCTGGAACTAATATCCCACAAGCTGTGAGGCTTGGCCAAAAAGAAACAAAAACCAAGAGGAACAGTAATACTTTACAATCAGCAGCAGATTTGAGAGTTTCTTTTTACCGATAGGGGTTTTATAGGCCGAACATATGCAGGTCAGATTAGTTAGCTCTTTCAGGTGTGAGTGCGTTTCTTTTTTAGTATCTTCTCAGAGCCTGGTGTTCTGGCCAGTGATTTATCTAAGTTCCCGTATATTTGAGGTGAATATACCATCTGCCTGTCTACCCTGACCTTCTGTTTTGGGCCCCAGACCTTTATTCACAGCTGCCTGTTGGTCATCCCACAGGACCCTCAAACTCCACATTTCAAAATTGAATTTATCATCAAATCCCCAGAATTGCTCACCTCATCCTAGATTCTCTTTTTCTCAATGACCAAGTCATATAGAATCTCTTTTTGTTCCTTTTAAATATTTTATAATGGAATATTAAAAAATAATTTTTATTTAGGTATATTGCATACAATAAAATATACCCATTTTAAATATGTGGTTGGATGAGTTTTGGCTGATGTGACATCTCTGCAACTAGTACCACAGTCACAATATAAAATATTCCCATCACTCTAGTTTTTCTGCCTCTGCAGTCAAGCCACCTGGGTAACCTGTGTAAAACTAATATAGATTAGTTTTGCATTTTCTAAAGTTTCCTATAATTGTAATCATGTACTATTTGGGGAGTCAGGCTTCTTTCACTCAGCATAATGTTTCTGAAATTTATCCATGTCATTGGATATATTCATGGATTAGTATTGGGTTGGCCAACAAGTTCATTTGGGTTTTTCTGTTACATCCTATGGGGAAACCCAAACGAACTTATTGGCCAACCCAATAGTTCATTATTTTTTAAACTTTTTTTTTTTTGCTGTGCCATATGGCTTGTAGGATAGGCCACGGCAATGCAAAACTGGAATCACAACTACTAGTCCACCAAGGAACTCCCTCATTACTTTGTATAGATGAGCAGTATTATTTAGAACTTTAGGACAGTAGAGAAAACACAGAATGAGTCCCTATATATTTATTCACCAGCTTCTACAGGTGGCAGTATTCTGGCATTCTTCCTTCATCTCTATACTCACCTGCCAAATTCAAACCAGTTTCGGAGTGGAATATTTTAAAACAAATTGCAAGTATAATTTTTTGTTGTTGTTCAGTTGCTAAGTCATGTCCGACTCTTTGCGACCCCATGGACTGCAGCATGCCAGGCCTCCCTATCACTAACCATCTCCCAGAGTTTATACAAGTTTATGTCCATTGAATTGGTGCTGCTATCCAACCATCTCATCCTCGCCTGCCCTCTTCTCCTTTTGCCTTCAATCTTTCCCAGCATCAGGGTCTTTTCCAATGAGTTGGCTCTGCTTCCAGATTAATATTTCTAATGAAGATTCAGTTGTGCTAATCCTTCATTTAAAATCTTTCATTGATTCCTTATATCCTCTATGGAAAAGAAGTCTAAACTTCTATAATCGGCATACATAATTCTTCATGATCTGGTCCTTCTTACTTTCTCAGCTGCATCCCCAGCCACATGCACTTTTTAATATTTTTTACTTATTTATTTTATTTTTTGGTTGTGATGAGTCTTCACTGCTGATGAGGGCTTTCTCTAGTTGTAATGAGTGGGGACACAGGCTTGTGGTACGCGGGCTTCTCATTTCAGTGGCTTCTCTAGTTGCGGAGCACAGGCTCTAGGCATGTGGGCTCAGCAGTTGTGGCTTGTGGACTCTAGAGTGCTGCTGGCTCAGTAGTTGTGTCACATGGGCTTAGTTGCTCTGCAGCATGTGGGATCTTTCTGGACCAGAGAATGAACTGGTGTCCTTTGTACTTCAAGGTGGATTCTTAACCACCGGACCACCAGGAAGCCCCTCATGCAGTTTTTAACCTCATTTATTCAACAGACACTTCAAAAATGCCTACTCTTTACCAAGTATGGGGCATTAATTCCCCCCAATTTCTGGGGGAAATTAGTAACCCCCATAATTAATTAATTATGTTATTCAACCTCTCCTGGCAATGTCTAGGGAAGCCATGTATCACATCCTGAAGTGAAGCATTTAATCTGAATCTAGAAATTAGGAAAGGAAAAAAGTCAGTGGATTCACCCTTGGGAACATGAAGCTGGAGGCAGTGAGTAGTGTTAGGAGATTAGACAAAGGTGGGGGCAGCTGTGAGCAAGCAACCAAGGCAGGAGGGCAGGTGGAATGAGTGCATCAAAGGACGGGCATAGACCAGGTCTGCTGTAGGTATTCTCAACAAGTGTTTGTCCATCCATTGACTCCTATTCATGGAATTATGAGGGCAAAGATTGAGATGTACTGGGAACATCTTGGAAAAACAGTCAACATTATGAGGGCAGTTCTCTTCACCTTAAAAAAGTTTTCCCTTTTGACAGAACGTGTGATTCAGTGGAGTATAGCCTAACTCTCAGTGTCTTGTTTCCTACTCTTTTCTGTTATGTTTTAGGCTATGTAAAATATGCTTTGTTTCCTCTTTGACCCCCCTCCTAGAGTAATGGAAATAAAAACAAAAGTAAGCAAATGAGACCTAATTAAACTCAAAGCTTCAGCACAGCAAAGGAAACTATAAACAAGATAAAAAGATAACCCTCAGAATGGGAGAAAATAGTTGCAACCAAAGCAACTGACAGAAGATTGATTTCCGAAATATACAACCAGGTCGTGCAGCTCACTATCAGAAAAACAACCCAATCAAAAAATGGGGTGGAAGACCTAAACAGACATTTCTGCAAAGAACACACACAGATGGCCAACAAACAGAAGGAAAGATGCTCAACATCACTCACTATTGTTGTTATTGTTGTTCAGTCACTAAGTCATATCCAGTTCTTTGCAATCCCATGAAACTGTAGCATGCCAGGCTTCTTTGTCCGTCACTCTCTCCCTCAGTTTGGTCAAACTCATGTCCATTGAATCGGTGATGCCATCCAGCCATCTCATCCTCTGTCGCCTCCTCCGCCTCTTGCTGTCAATCCTTCCCAGCATCAGGGTCTTTTCCAATGAGTCTGCTGTTCGCATCAGGTGGCCAAAGTATTGGGGCTTCAGCATCAGTCCTTCCAACAAATACTCAGAATTTGACTGATTTGATCTCCTTGCTGTCCAACTGAATCTCAAGTGTCTTCTGCAACATCACAGTTGAAAAACATCACTTCTTTGGTGCTCAGCCTTCTTTATGGTCCAACTCTAATATCCATAGATGACTACTGGAAAAACCATAGGTTTGACTACACAGAGCTTGTCAGCAAAGTGACGTCTCTGCTTTTTAATACACTGTCTAGGTTCGTCGTAGATTTTCTTCCAAGGAGCAAGTGTTCTTTTAGTTTCACTGTCCACAGTAATTTTGGAGCCCAAGCCACTTTTTCCCCCATCTATTTGCCATGAAATGATGGAACCGGATGCTTTGATCTTTTTTTAAATGTTGAGTTTTAAGCCAGCTTTTGCACTCTTTCACCTTCATCAAGAGGTGCTTTAGTTTCTCTTTATTTTCTGCCATTAAAGTGGTATCAGCTGCATATCTGAGGTTGTTAATATTACTCCCAGCAATCTTGATTCCAGCTTGTGATAATCCAGCCTGGCATTTCGCATGATGTACTCTGCATATAAGTTAAATAAGCAGAGTGACAGTATACAGCCTTTACGTACTCCTTTCCCACTTTGGAACCAGTCTGTTGTCCCATGTCCAGATCCAACTATTGCTTCTTGACCTATATGCAGGTTTCTCAGGAGGCAGGTAAGGTGGTCTGATATTCCCATCTCTTGAAGAATTTTCCAGAGTTTGTTGTGATCCACATAGTCAGAGGCTTTAGTATAGTCAATAAAGCAGAAGTAGATGCTCTTTGGAATTCCCTTACTTTTTCTATGAGCCACGGATGTTGAAAATTTGATCTCTGGTAGTTCTGTTTTGTAAATCCAGCTTGAACATCTGGAAGTTCTCGGTTCGCATACTGCTGAAGCCTAGCTTGAAGGATTTTGAGCCTAATCTTGCTGACGTGTGAAAATGAATGCAATTGTATGGTAATTTAAACTTTCTTTGGCTTTGCCTTTCTTTGAGATTGGAACGAAAGGGACCTTTTCCAGTCCTGTGACCACTGCTGAGTTTTACAAATTTGCTAACATATTGAGTGCAGTACTTTAACAGCATCATCTTTTAGAATTTTAAATAGCTCAACTGGAATTCCATCACCTCCACTAGCTTTGTTGGTAGTTAATGCTTCCTAAGGCCCACTTGACTTCACACTCCAGGATGTTTGGCTCTAGGTGAGCGACCACACTATCATGATTATCCAGGTCACTAAGGCCTTTTTTGTACAGTTCTTCTGTGTATTCTTGCCCCTTGTTCTTAATCTCTTCTGCTTTTGTTAGGTCTTTGCCATTTCTGTTGTTTGTTATGCCCATCTTTCCAGGAAATGTGCCATTGTTATCTCCAGTTTTCTTGCAGATATCTCTAGTCTTTCCCATTCTATTGTTTTCCTCTATTTCTTTGCACTGTTTGCTTAAGAAAGCTTTCTCATCTCTCCTTGCTATTCTCTGGAACTCTGCCTTCAGTTGGGTATATTTCTCCTTTTCTCCTTTGCCTTTTGCCTCCTTCTTTTCTCAGCTATTTGTAAGACCTCCTCAGACAACCACTTTGCCTTCTTGCATTTCTTTTTCTTGGGGATGGTTTTGATTACCACCTCCTATACAGTGTTACAAACCTCCATCCATAGTTCTTCAGGCACTCTGTTTACCAGATCTAATCCTTTGAATCTAATTCATCACCTCCACTGTATAATCATAAGGAATTTGATAAAGGTCATACCTGAATGGCTTAGTGGTTTCCCCTATTTTCTTCAACTTGAGCCTGAATTTTGTAGTAAGGAGCTGATGATCCAAGCCACAGTCAGCTCCAGGTCTTGTTTTTGCTGACTGTACAGAGCTTCTCCGTCTTCGGCTGCAAAGAATATAATCAATCTGACTTTGGTATTGACCATCATCTCGTGATGTCCATGTGTAGAGTCATCTCTTGCATTGTTGGAAGAGGGTGTTTGCTATGAGCAGTGCATTCTCTTGGCAAAACTCTGTTAACCATTGCCCTGCTTCATTTTGTATTACAAGGCCAAACTTGTCTGTTACTCTAGGTATCTCTTGGCTTCCTACTTTTGCATTCCAGTCCTCTATAATGAAAAGGACATTTTTTGGGGGTGTTAGTTCTATAAGATGTTGTAGATCTTCATAGAACTGTTCAACTTCAGCTTCTTTGGCGTTAGTGATTGGAGCATAGACTTGGATTACTGTGGTGCTGAATGTAGACACAAAGAAAAGGCAAAAAGATATGACACCAGAAGATGAACTCCCCAGGCTGGTAGATGTCCAGTGTGCTACTAGGGAAGAGCAGAGGAACAGCTCTATAATGAATGAAGGGGCTGGGCCAAAGTGGAAACAGTGCTAAGATGTGGATGGGCCTGGTGCTGAAAGTGAAGTCCAGTGCTATCAAGAAAATATTGCATAGGAACTTGGAATGTTAGGTCCGTGAATCAAGGTAAATTGGTCAAGTGGGAGATGGCGAGTGAACACTGACATTTTAGGAATCACTGAACTAAAATAAATAGGAATTGGCGAATTTAATTAGATGACCATTATATCTACTACTATAGGCAAGAATCCCTTAGAAGAAATGGATTACCCCCCTCATCGTCAACAAAAGAGTCTGAAATGCAGTACTTGGAGGCAGTCTCAAAACCGACAGAATGATCTCTGTTCATCTCCAAGCAAACCATTCATTATTAGAGAACTGCAAATCAAAGCAACATTGGAAGTATCACCTCACACCAGTCAGAATGGCCATCATCCAAAAATCTACGAACAATAAATATTGGAAAGGATGTGGGAAAAAGGAATCCCTCTTGCACTGTTGGTGGGAAGATAAAATGATACATCCACTATGGAGAACAACGTGGAAGTTCCTTTAAAAACTGGGAATAAATCTGTCATATGACCTAACAATCCCACTTGGGCATATACCTTGAGAAAACCATAATTCGAAAAGACACATGTATCCCAGTTTTCACTGTAGCACTGTTTACAATAGCCAGGACATGGAAGCAACCCGGATGTCCATCAACAGATGAATGGATAAAGAAGTTGTGGTATATATTTATACAATGGAATATTACTCAGCTATAAAAAGGAGCAAAATTGAGTCAGTTGTAGTGAGATGGATGAACCTAGATTCTGTCATACAGAGTGAAGTAAGTCAGAAAGAGAAAAAGAAATAGCATATCAGTTCAGTTCAGTTCAGTCGCGCAGTCGTGTCCGACTCTTTGCAACCCCATGAATCGCAGCACGCCAATTAGTGCATATATATGGACTTTAGAAAAATGGTACTGATGAGTCTATTTGCAGGGTAGGAATAGAGACGCAGATGAGGGGAACAGACTTGTAGACATGGAGGAAGGAGAGGGTGAGATAAATTGAAGAGTAGCATTGACATACATACTCTACGGTCTGTAAAATAGACGGCTAGTGGGAAACTGCTCTATAACACAGGGAGCTCAGCTTGGTGCTCTGTGATGACCTAGAGAGGTACGACTGTGAGGGTGGCAGGGAGGCTCAGGAAGGAAGGAATGTGTGTATACTTACAGCTAATTCAGTTGTTGTACAGTAGAAACCGACACATTATGGTAAAGTGATTATCCTCCCATTAAAATTTTAAAATGTGCTGCTTTGTTTTATAGACCATTGTGATGAATGACTGTATTATCCGAGGCGATCTGGCAAATGTACGAGTTGGACGTCATTGTGTTGTAAAAAGTCGGAGTGTCATAAGGCCACCATTCAAGAAATTCAGCAAAGGGTATGTAATTTAATCATTTGTTTCAGTCTTGGGCAAGGTGCTGCTTCTGGTGGTAAAATCCACGTGTTGAGTCATGGGAGAAGGAGCAGGTCTGTACTTTTGTTTGGAACACTGAGTGAGAACACGCCATAATGAGCACAATTGGTGGTGGTTATCTTAGCCTAGTTGGTGGTTAGTTGCCAGAAACAATTCACTTAAGCTG
>SJXQ01001055.1:1128604-1146222 GCA_006408695.1 Aepyceros melampus
ATAAGAGACAGGCCAAAACCAGGGGTGGGGGTGGGGGGTGGGGGTTCTAATTAAACAGACATAGGCATATTTGATGGAATTTCAGGGTAGAAAAAGGGGGCCAGGTTTCACGAGGGATTGGAACCTGGAGCTGGACAGCTTGCCAAAATCAAGACCACTGTTCTGTCTGTCTGCTACTCTGCCACTGAGACAGTTTCTTATCTGTCTTTCTCTCTGTACTTCTTCTTCCCTCTTTTTTCTTCTGCTGTATCTTCCCACTTTTCTCCTGGAGCCAACTTTGCTGCCTCAGCCCTTTAATTACATCACGTCTTCATTTAGGCTTCCAGCCTAAATACCTATCAGAGATTTTAAATTGTCCTATTAACAAAATCTTGGTTAGAGTGAATCTGATTGGCTTAGTTTGCAGTTAGGTGCCCACCCCTAGCTTGCAAACAGTTTTGACCCAGAGGGTATGATCAAGTCAGGCCGACTGATCTCTCAGTGGGAATAAGGATTGTCAGAGAAACATCTGACAGGGCAGGAAGACTGCCTGCTATGCTTGATGTGGAGTATCCTCTTTGCCTCTCTCTCTGCTTGCCCTTCTGGCTCCTTCCCATGGCACCATCTGCTTCCATCCAATAATTCAACAATCGTTTATTGAGTGTTTTCCTTATGCCAGTCACTAGGTTATAATCTGGGCATATAAAATATGGATAAAATGGGGTCTCAAAACCTAGTCTTAGAAATAAAACAAACAAATGAATGTAAAATAAAAGAGAGATTCACAGGTGTATAGAACAATCTAGTGGTTACCAGCGGGAGGGTGAGGGGTGAGATAGGGGATGCGGATTAAGTACAGACCACTGCATATAAAATAAATAAGCAACAAGGATATATTAAACAGCACAGGGAATATAGCTAACATTTTATAAACCTCTAAAATTGTGAACTACTATGTTGTACGCCTGAAACTTATATAAAATTAGCTATACCTCAGTTAAAACAACAGCAGTCACCACCACCATGTGATAAAAATGATTGAAAAACAGCTACTATAGAATATAATGCTGCAACAGGATAGCCACTATGTACTGGAGTACTGCTGACCCTGGGGTATGAACATGGTTAGGGAGGAACAGAAGAGGGCAGTTAATTCAGACAATAATACTTGGATGTATATCATGCAGGAATCGTCTGCGTTTCTTGTAGTGATGCTGGACTCCAGGATTTCATTACATACAAGAATTGGAGCAGGGAGTCATTGTATATCATATGAAATTTGAATGAAAATATTTGCTCATTAGTTCAGAAGGTGCTTGAGGCAGAGCCAGAAAACCTTTTCATGATTTCATACAGTAACTGATGCTCTGCTAGAATTGTTGACTCCACCTCCTGATAAAGGCATTATTGGGCTGGATATGGTCCAGGAAGAAGACTGAAAATGAACAGTCTTTTCAGTGAATGGAGGGATGTATAAATAAGAATAGTACACATATAGCAGCCTGGATGGGAGAGGAGTTTAGGGGAAGAATGGATACATGTATGTGTATGGTGGAGTCCCTTTGTTGTCCACCTGAAACTATCACAAAACTGTTAATTGTCTATATTCCAATATAAAATAAAAAGTTAAAAAGTAGTCCTCATGAGAAATACAGAAATATGAAAGTGTAAATAGCAACACAAGCATAGAAGGTGAATGTCGATTTCCTCCCTGTTATGTCTCAATACCAGAACCAGATAAGAGTAAAGAGTTTTGAATTTTCAGTTTAAAATTGAAGAGTTGACAGCCTGCTATAGACTATGATAAAATTAAGGAATCCATTGTTACCCAAGGGGTCTAGACTAAAAATGCAAATAAATTAAGGAAGATTTAAATAAGTTATAGGTGTATGGAAGACAGGTATCATCTCTGCTAAAATATTCCTCACAAAATAGAACACAGGCCTGGAAAGAGCCAGTGAGTATCCAGCTGCTTTGTATTAGTTCTAGTCCAAATGTTTTACATCCCAAGTACTGAAATGTCTTGGAAATATGATCACAGACCGCTGTCAGTTACATTTGAGGATCCTGGAGAATGGGAATGATGTCACAAGTCTAGAGAAACCCTACTAACTCCTTAAGTCTTGGCTTAAATGTCACTTTCAATTAAGCTTTTACCAAACCTCCAGTCTGAATAAAGTCTCTTTGTCATGCCCTCATGATGTGGTGTTTTTCCTCTGTAGCACTTATCACAGTTGTAACTAATTACTTATTTAATCATTTATTTAATCTCTCTTCTCCTGATTGTAATCTCCTGATGGGCAGGATCAAGTCCTTTTTGCTCGCCATTGTATTCCCCAGTTCTTAGCATAGAGTCAGGCAGTAAAACCAGACAATATATAAATTTTCAGCATGTTGGGAATTATATCCCATGAATATTACATTAGTCCCCTGAAGCATTATAGAGCTGGTTAATGAAAATGTGATCTGTGGGCATTTTCAGAGGAGGCTGGAATGAGCAAAACGTTCATTTGTTTTTATTTGGTGCTAGCTTTTCTAACTTTGAAGGTCTTGCCCTTGCTCTTTTGCTATTTCCTTGCACATTTCTGTAGTCTGATATTTCTGATTTCGGTTTAGTGGTCACATGCATTTTCTTCAGTGTTACAGAATTCCTCAAACGTGAGGATTCTTTCCTTGCGAGGAGCAGTCTTATTAAGACAAGATGGTGTTGCAGTTGTGATCTTTAGTTTTATAAACCTTGACCAGAGGTACATCACCTTGACTGTGCTTTGTTCTCTTGTTTCTCTTCTGTAGCGTTGCATTCTTTCCTTTGCATATTGGGGACCACGTCTTTATTGAGGAGGACTGTGTGGTCAACGCAGCTCAGATTGGCTCTTACGTTCACGTTGGCAAGAACTGTGTGATTGTGAGTATGCTGACTTGGCTGGCTGAGCAGCCTCACTCCCCTTTGAGCTCCTGTCCCTCCCATCAGCGGGCCTTTGCTTCTGTCATCAAGCAGGGTAGAAGTTTTTTCTTGTCTACTAGTTTGCCAGAATTGTTATTAAATTTGGAATTCTTCCTAGGCACTAGTAATCATGGCTAACCTTAGGGATTT
Organism: Aepyceros melampus; assembly: GCA_006408695.1. Lineage (NCBI taxonomy): Eukaryota > Metazoa > Chordata > Mammalia > Artiodactyla > Bovidae > Aepyceros > Aepyceros melampus. The sequence continues at coordinate 1,131,678 of SJXQ01001055.1, forward strand.
TTTCTATATGATGTTAAACTCTTTCCTTTGGTTATTTCAGTTTATCCTCACAACCATCCGAGGATGATAGGCTGTAATTATCCCTATTTTCAGGTGAGGAGACTGAAGGCCGTTGATATTGGGGATTTGACAAGGCTAGTAAATGCTAGAGTTGGAATTTGAACCCTGGTGGTTTGAATAGCCATGCCACTATGCGGCCTACCTGTCACCTCACCTTAAGAATCTTATAGTCTAGTGGGGTGAGGGGATCTTGAAAGGTGAGTCAAAACTGGCTCATAGACAAGAGGAGAGAGTGTGTTTCGGGGGAGAGATTGGCACGTGTGACCCTTACAAGGGCATGACATTAAAGGAGCTGCACGTAGTTCAAGATGCTGGGCCTGCCGGGTGCTAGTGGGCCTCTCCCTCAGCAGAACCTGTAGGACACAGGTCCACAGGCGCCGCGGCGTTAGTTTGTTAATGCCAAACAGTAACCCAGCCAGAGCTTTCCAAGGCTGAACTTCTTCATATTTCTTAGATGAAGACATTGATTTCAGTTAGGATTTTGAGTCCATCCTGAGTGAGAATGATCAGAGGCAAGCTCCCTAAATTTTCACGGAAAGTATTTCCTACAGTTTTTATTTGTCCCTCAGATTCTGGGGAAAGCTAAGACCCCTTTCCTGTTTTTAAATGGCTGCTCCTATTAACACAAAGTCAGCTGTCTGCTCTGGATAAGACTCAGAGCCTAAAGTATCAGAAAATCTGCAGAAACCATGCAGTCACTTTCCAAGAGCCATGAGACTGCAGCAGAGGTGGACAGTGCAGAGAGCCATGTTGCTGAGAAGACATTGCTGAGAAGACAGTCCAGTCTGACTTGCTACTCAGAATCAAGGGGAGCAGTTGTTCTGCCAGATATTCTCTGGAGAAGTTCCTTAATGTGTATTAGAGACAGAGTGTCTTTGGTTCAGCCTGATGTTGAGGAGAGGGAGAAGATAGTGAAATCCATCCTCTTTCCTCACTAACTGCTTGATGAGAGCAGCTTTCCAAGCCACAGCTGAATTTTTCTGATATTTTCCTCAGTAATGTGAAGACATCAGCATAGTAGCCTAGTCCATTAGGTCCAGAGCCAGATGTCTGAATAGTTAATAACCAAATGCTATTCCCAATGCTTAGGAAATTCTAGTCCTATTGTTCAGCGTTTGCTTTTTGTATCACTTTTCAGTGCATCAACTCCTGGTATTGTCATTGTTTGGCACTGGCTGTACTTATTTGCTGAGCCTTTACAAATTCTCAAGAGAAAGATGCTTTGAGAATCTCAAAGCTAGTAGGAACTCTTTAGAGTCCAGCTGTCCCCATGACACATAGATTCTTCCTGTAGCATCTCATGTAGTACTGTCACTTCTGCTTGGATATGGGAAGGTATGAGTGTTAATCATAATTGCCCAAAAGTCCTCAGGAAAAGCCTAACAGGCATTATGGGTCAACTGTTACCATGCCTTGAGGTTTACATTTATCTTTAATCTTAATAGCATCCTGGCAGGCTTGGTTTTACATGCTGTTTCACAGGATGGAAGAAATTTGCTAAATAACTTGGACAAAGAGATATGGGACTTCCCTGATAGTCCAGTGGTTAAGACTCCACACTCCCAATGCAGGGGGCACAAGTTTGATCCCTGGTCAGAAAACTATCCCACATGCCATGCGTTGCAACCAAAAAAAAAAAAGAAAAAAAGGAAGAAAAAAGAAAACAGCAAAAAAAAGGAGATAAAGGTAGATGTAATACCAGCAACGTGTAGTTCTTAACTCCTTCTTGAAAAGTTCTCCAGGAAAGAATAAAGAAGCAGTTACAGCTGTTTACCTCCTCAGCTATTGCCAACTCATTCATGCCTAAGAAGTACCTGCATTTTTATTGTGCTGCTGTGGAATTGATCAGTTTACCCAGAATTCCCTGAAACCCAAATGAGCACATTTCTCTGAGCGGGCAGAATGGCTAGCTAGACAAGCAGGTGCCCTCAGGCTGTTTGGTAACCAGGGCAGACAGTGGGAAAGCTCATCTCCACTCTCTTCTTTTCCAGGGCCCTTTGTCTGGGGATCCCTGTTTGTGAGTGTATCCTGCCATATGCAGCAGCTTGTTTCCTTTTGCTCAGTGTCCCACATGCTTGGTCTGAGTTTTTAGGAGCCTCAGCATCTTAGGGAATCTTTGAGTTAATCTGGGAGTCACCAGGGGAGCTGGCCATCTGCTCCATTTTTTATATTGCCAATAACAGGTGATTCATGGAAGAGAGTTTTCCAAGGAGAAGTGAAGATACGCAATCATAACTTGCTTCTGACCTAAAGATGTTGCCCAACTTGGCTATTATCCACCCAGCTGGAGACAACTTACTTAGCCCCTGAAGAAATTCAGACCTTAGAGGTATAAGCTTTTTTAAAAATTCATTGGGCAATCTACCCAGGAGCTCTTGGACATACATACGATTTACGTGTTTAATATTGGGGGAAATTTTGAACACAATGAAATCAAAGTATGTTTCCTATTCTTTGGTAAAGTCTGAGATCTAGATGGGTTAGCATTATCTTGGTATTTGTTATATGTTCCACATCCTCAGCCCAGTAAGTTTTATCTGATATTCTGACCAGAACACGAGTGAACTATATATAGGCTTGGATGATGTAAATGCAACTGGTAAAGACCAAGACTTTCATTTACTCAGCAAGTCGTCTACGACACGTTGTTGTTCAGTTGCCAAGTTGTGTCTGACTCTTTCAAAACCGTGGACTGCAGTACGCCAGGCTTCCCTGTCCCTCACCATCTGTGTTTGCCCAAGTTCATGTCCATTGAATCGGTGATGCTATCCAACAATCTCATTGTCTGTCACCCTCTTCTCTTTCTGCCTTCAATCTTTCCCAGCATCAGAGTCTTTTCCAATGAATCAGCTGTTCACATCAGGTGGCTGAAATATTGGAACTTCAGCTTCAGCATCAGTCCTTCCAATGAATATTCAGGAATGATTTCCTTTAAGATTGACTGGTTTGATTTCCTTGCTTTCCAAGGGACTCTCAAGAGTCTTCTCTAGCACCACAGTCAAAAGCATCAATTCTTCGGCGCTCTGCCTTCTTTATTGTCCAGCTCTCACATCTGTACATGACTGCTGTAAAGACCATAGCCTTGACTAAATGGACCTTTGTCAGCAAAGTGATGTCTTTGCTTTTTAAACACACTGTCTAGGTTTGTTATAGCTTTGCTGCCAAGAAGCAGTCTTTTTCTAATTTCATGGCTGCAGTCACCAACCGCATGATTTTAGAGCCCAAGAAGAGGAAATCTGTCACTGCTTCCACCTTTTCCCCTTCTGTTTGCCATGAAGTATTGGGACCAGATGCCATGATCTTAGTTTTTTAATATTGGGTTTTAGGCCGGGTTTTTCACTTTCCTCCTTCACCCTCATCAAGAGGCTCTTTAGTTCCTCTTCGCTTTCTGCCATTAGAGTGGTATCATCTGCATATCTGTGGTTTTTCTTGCTAAGGGAGATGCCAAGCAGAAGGCATCTGAGATATAACTTTAACCATATACAGAAGCATCTCCTTTTCCTTAAGTCATGAAACACATGACCGTCCCAAACCTTATTTCTTGCCCCCACAATGCTGTGGGTGATGGCAGAATTGAATGACTACCTAATAACTACCATTTACCCATGGCAGAATAAGTGAACTGTTAACTTCATATCCAGAAGAATTTCCCAAGACTTGTCCAGTTGGAGTTTACAAAAGAACAAACAGGGGCTTCCCTGGTGGTCCAGTGGTAAAGAATCCACCTACCAATGCAGGAGACATGGATTCGATCCCTGGTCTGGGAAGATCCCACATGCCACAGGGCAACTAAACCCTCAGGTCACAACTACTGAGCCTATGCTCTAGAGTCATGAGCCGCAGCTACTGAAGCCCATGTGCCTAGAGCCCCTGCTCCACAACGCAAGAGAACCCACTGCAGTAAGAAGCCCATGCGCCGCAACTAGAAAACGCCCACACACAGCAACAAAGACCCAGTGCAGACAAAAATGAATGAGTAAATATTTAAATCTTAAAAACAAAGAAAAGGATAATAATAATAACATTTTAAAAAAAGGAAAAAAAAAAACAGACCTTAAAATGGTAGGTGCAAAACAAACGTACTGGCTAATATGAACCACGGTCACAGAAGTAGATGCTAATTTCATACACAAATGGCTCCAACTGACATCTCAGTTGATGTCATTTGAATTAATCTCCTTCCTGCTTTTAGTTTCTTCTGGAAGCCTCTCAGGCAGGTCCTTTAGTGATGGAAACCAGTGGCTGGTCCAAGATTCTGTCCTATCCTCTAGAATCCTTACTGGAAAGAGCTTCTTTTCCCAGTAGTCTCAGCAGAAGCCCTGATGTTGAGATTCATCACGATTCATACACCGATTCCCTAAACCAGTGGCTGTGGCCAGGCTTGGGGTTTAGAGTTTGGGATGAGAGATGAAGCACATGAACTGAGATAGGGATGGGGTGGTATCCAATGAAAATATAAGTTCTGTTACAAGAAGAAAGGGAAATGGATGTCGGACAAGCATAACAATAGATATCCACTAAATAAAAGCAAGGAAAATTAAACAGAATTCTTGAAGATCAAATTTCATATAGTCTGAAATGCCTAAAGTAGCCTGAACTGTCCCTAGTGTACAACCCCCACTTCAAATTTAAACACACACATGACTCACACACACACACTAACATTTCTACCTCAAGCTTGTCAGGTACCATCTGCAGTAGGGAATTGTGGCCAACGCTTTTGTCCCTGAACGTGACGATTATAGGCTTCGGTGATGGCTCAGACAGTCAAGAATCTGCCTGCAATGCAGAAGACCTGAGTTCGATCCCTTGGTTGGAAAGATCCCCTGGAGAAGGGAATCGCAACCTACTCCAGTATTCTTTCCTGGAGAGGTCTGTGGACAGAGGAACCTGATGGGCTGTAGTCCATGGGGTTGCAAAGAGTCAGACATGACTTGGAAACTAAACAACAATAACACAGCAGACAAGACAACTTTTACTCCCATTTCCTGGTCTGTTTCCTATTAACAAGATTTTAATTTCAGGGGCGCCGGTGTGTGTTGAAGACTGTTGCAAAATTCTCGACAACACAGTATTACCCCCAGAAACTGTGGTCCCACCGTTCACCATCTTCTCAGGCTGCCCAGGTAACCCGTGGGTGTTAATTATTAAAACTAAAGTTTATTTTCTTTCACAAAAGTCATGCATGCATTTTCTGTCTCTTAACAGTATGTTAGTATGTTAGCTAACTGAAATACTCTCCTGATACAGAGTACCTAGAAATGCTATCCAAAATATAACTTGTATCTTCTTACATGCATAATTGGATTTATAAGGAAATTATTAGGGATCAGAAGCAAAGTGGAAACTAAATGCAGTCAAGGATGCTTCAGGTGATGCCATTTCTATAGTAGTATGGTTTAGGATTTGATGCTCATGTGGGATGAGAGATAAAGCCTCGGACCCACACAGGGCAACGAGATCCTCTTGAAGGGCTTTCCCTCAGTAAAAAGTTGATGGAGGATGAATCTGCCCCCAACACAGGAAAAGTACAAAGAAGAGTATCTCTCTTGGCCTGGGCTCTAGGTGGAAAAAGAAAGTCTCTCCAGATGATGGTCTTAACCTCACAGTTGCTGGGGGCTTGAACTTGTACTTCTGGCCTGCTCAGAAATGCCCTAACTGAAATATTACCATAAAACATGCCCAAAGACCAGTGAGGGCTCTGGGATACCCAAGAAAAGCAAATATATTGTCATTTGACCTTGGCCGATGGAATGCCCACAGGCAAAGTCCGTCTGAGCTCAAGAGATGCAGATTACAGATGTGGGGAGATAAAAGCAATCCATGCTCATTGTAGAAAGGTTGGAAAACCCCAAAAAGCAAAAGAAAAACCTCACATTCCCCCACCCCCACCTCAAGACAGTCTCGTCTCTTCTACCTGTTGTTTTACTCAGTGGAAACCTCATAGAACATACAGAGGCACGTGACAGATTCACAGATGGAAGATGATATGAAGAGAGAGACTTGACAGTATATGGTCTCTAACCACTGGGTGGTTTAATTGTTTTTCCAATGTAAAAAAAATCCATTACTCAGATCATTGAATATGAATTTCGAAGAGATACATAAATCATCCACTAAGATTCTTTCCGGAGGAAATGAGCCATTCTGCACTTTCATGCATCTCTGCATTTGCAGAGGAGGAAGAGACTCATTTAGTAATTCTCCCCATACTGAGTTCCCACTGTGAAACAGTTAACAGTTCTTAGCAAGTGCTAGATCAGAACAGTCTTTATTGTTTTGAGTGGTTGTGAGACAAGCATCTGATCTGAGGTGAGAATTTCCTCTAACTTATTCAAGGCCCTTAAAACCAGCTTACAATCTTTGAGCATTGATGGCAGATTGCAGGAAAGCACTTCTAGGTATTTGAAATCCCAGTAAATTCTGTGTGTGGAGGTTCTGCCTGGGATCTTAGAGATCATTGTGTAGGTGAGGAAACTGAGGCCTGGAGAGGTTGAATTGTCCAGGGTATCAGTGCTGGTTAGTGGGGAGGCTTTTATTTATTTATTTTTATTTGACCACTCAGCTTTTGCAGTCTCAGTTCCCCAGCCAGGCACTGAACCTGGGCCAGGGCAGCGAAAGCAGCAAATCCACTAGACCACCACGGAGCTCCCAAGACTCTTTGTTTAGAGTCTAGTACTGTTTGCACCAGCAGGGTACTTCTCATGTTTATTTGTGTCGTTTCACAAACAAATGCTAACCATCTAGATACTACTGTTGACAACCTCCCTCTTTAATCAAGAGGCGTAGGGTGGCAGGAAAACTAGCATATTTTTGGAAGGCTCCCCAGAATGAAAGGCAAGGCATCCAGAAAGATTCTGAGTTAGAAACCAAAAACTCAGATGCCCACAGAAGCCAGACAAAGTATGTAAATTGTTGAAGTAATTGCTTATCATAGCTGTTTAAGCATACAGGCATGATATTATGTGAACTTCTGGTGTTTCATGAGGAGATAAAAATCTGAATGTTATGTGATATTTCTGAATTTTTAATTGTCGAATACCAGTTTTTTTAGTAGATTAAATACTGTACAGATTCAATATATATTGGAAATCTTAATGCACTGCTAATTTGTAAAAGGTGCCTGCGAGAGTTGTGTATTTTTTTAAGACCATTTTTTCATTCCTGTTTTCTCTCTGTATGTATACAAGAGTATATGTGTGTGTTTTTGTATGTTTATGAGTATATGCATATGTGTGTTTATGTATTTGTGTATGTGAAACTGTCTTTATATATATAAATAGATTCACTCTCTATTCTGTTAGGAAACTTGCTTTCTTAGTATATCTTGGGCATCTTTTCTTGTCAGTATGGAGCAATTTACCTCATTCCTTTTAATGGCTACAGGGTTTGCATTACATAATTATCCCATGGTATAACCAACCATCCTCTGGTATAATGGAGCAAAAAAAGTTATCCTTGGTTTTTCATAATTAGAGATTTTGCTGCATTAATGCTTTTGTATCTATATTGTGCAATTGGGCAAGATTATCTGTGGAATAAATTCTTAAAAGTTGGGTTATCAGATCACAGGGTATGAACTTTTAATTTATGCTAGTTATTCCTACATTTCTCTTCAAACATCTGTGTGAGTTTATACTAATACCATACTGTGTGAGTGCCTCTTTCCTGGAAATTCTTCCATAAGTTTCCTCCATCTTATGTCTATTTGGGCATTTTTGTTCTACTCCCATCTATGATTCAAATATATGTAACTGCTCAGGCCTTGGATTCAGTTTCATTGTATGAATAGCAGGGCAGTTTCTCCCCTGAAGAGCGCTCACCTTGGCTAGCCACACATGCGTCACCCCAGAATCCAGAGGGTAGAGGAATCCTTGCCTGGAACAGCCTCTGATGTAGTCAGATTTGCCTTAACTCTTCAGTAATGTACTAACTTCTTTTACTTGGAATATATTTCTACATTTTGAGAACAGTATTATTCCCACACCCCTCCCTCCACACACAGATTCATATTATCTTGAATATATGGTCAGGAAATATTCTGTTAGCACCAAAGATGGAAAACCTAGTATTTAGACATTTGCAGCTAAAGGCTTCTAGAGGTTTCAGAGAAGTCAGAGCTGCATGTGGGCCTCCTCGGGCTCCTTGTGGTTGACCAGGTCTTTCTTTCCCCAGGACTCTTCTCAGGGGAGCTCCCAGAATGTACCCAGGAGCTGATGATTGACGTCACCAAGAGCTACTACCAGAAGTTTTTGCCCTTGACACAGGTCTAATGTCTCTGCCTTGTGTCTCGAATTCACTTGAGCGCTAAGATGAACTTGGGGACAAAGTGAGCCAGACAGCATCTACAAAGAGCTCTTGTGTCTTTGACACCTCCCACCCTCTTTCTTTCTTTTTTTTTTTTTTTTTTGTTTCATTCTTTAGAATTTCTCAGTCCTCCCAGGCTCTAAGCTCTTAAGACATTAATAACAGAACAACTGAAGGGTTGTCTCCAAATGCTGTGCTTAAACCGTATCTATTCACTGTCACTCTGTACCATGATGTGGGGAGCACAGACTCATCTGTTCCCAGCACTCCCACCCCTTGGCCCTGTGGACAGCCGGATGGAGCAGGGTACTCTGTCCCAGCGGGGAGGTTGTGTGTGGCCCGTGGCCATGAGCTGCCACAGTGAGCACCACTCGCAGGGGTCACTGTTGGCATCCCTGCTGCTCATGCAGTTGGCCAGTTGCCACAGCTGCTTGTCATCTGCAAAAAAACCGTTTGCCACTTTTCAGAGCCCAGATTCCTCTTGGCTACTAAAACTTGAAGGGAGGGTAGTTAGTATTTCTCTTCTTTCCAAAATAACCTGATCATCTTAATTCGGGGTGAATAATTAAAAGACTTTCTAGCATTCTATTCTAGGGCCTTGGCTTTCACTAAAAGCTTAGTGAAAGCATCCAGAAAGCATCCCTTAGCATCCAGATTTTATTTTTGCAAAGTCCCAGGTTTAAGTCTCCCATGTGGATGGACTAGACTGGCAGCCACTCCTTGTCTCATGGTATTTAGGAGCAGCAGTGTATGCCTTATTTCATTGGAGATGTAGCATTTGTGACACTTGCTCCCTGGCCTGGAACCATTCAAACCACACTACATTGCCATAAACCTCACAGTTCAGACCAAAATATCTATACTTGGGCCCAATCGCATATGTACATGGGGGCCTCTTGAAATCATCCTGAGGGCGTGGAACCCCCGAGGAGCAGACAGTTGCCAGTGCTATCCACATCTTCTAGGTAGTATCTCAGCCCTTCCCGTCCTGCTCTAGTAGGAAGACTTAGAAGTGAAGGCCTGAAAAGGTTGGCCTTGCTTGATGCTTAAGTGCTGCTGTGAAGGGAGTAGGACAGTTCAGCCTCAAAGATTAGAATTTAGCATCAGCTGTCTTAACATCCGGTCTGGGGTTTGCAAAAAGAACTGTATGTAGTCATCTTTGCTAGTTCAGTGTAAAACTGCTTTCTGGTTTCTTATTTTTTATGTTTGTACATTAAAGACGTGACACATGAAACAAGTCATTTGAAGAAGATCACTGTTCACCTCCAGCAATGGCGACCTGTCTTCCTCGGGCACCTCACTGTGTTCCTGGTGTCCTCCTACAGACCTTATAGTCACTTGCCTACTTAGAGCTTACACCAGCCCTGTAAGCTGGGTGTTTTTGCCACTTTACTGGTGAGGATAAAAACTCAAAAATGTTAGATAACTTGGTCTGATTGGCATGGTAAAGGAGTCACACTCATGTGCTTGGCTCCACAGCCCGCGCTCTTAAGCTCTGCCCTGGTGAGATGGGGCAGTCCGCTGCATCCTGTCTCATGCCAGCAGTCTGTGATGGCTGCAGCTTTCTGGGGAGCCATATACTCTAGCTCCCTTCTCTTTCTGGACCACCGAAAAGGAGGATCTTGGAGTTGGCAGGGCTTAGATGTGCCCTTGGCTAACCTCTTGCTCCCGAGGGAAATTTTCCAGGGTGTGTCCAATAGATTCCCTTCCAGTGCATGTTTGAGTACCTCCAAAAGGAAGCTTGCCACTTGATGTGACTAACTGTCTGTTTTCTTCTTTTATTTACTTATTTTATAACTAACATGATTTTTTGACTATCCATTTTGTTGATGAACAGCCAAAATTAGAGAAAGTGGGGTGTTTATTTTCCTAAGCCTTTTAAAAATCTTTAGGTAATTTGAGCTGTTGCCGTTAAGTCGCTAAGTTATGTCCAACTCCTTTGCAGCCCCATGGACTGTAGCCCACTAGGCTTCTCTTGTCCATGGGATTTCCCAGGCAAGAATACTGGAGGGGGTTACCATTTCCTTCTCCAACGGCCCTTCTTTCTCTTCCTGACCCAGGGATTGAACCTGGATCTCCTACATTGCAGGTGGATTCCTTACTGCTGAGTCCCTAGGGAAGTCCAAGTAATTTGAGTACACAATTCAAAAAATCCTATCCAGTTACTAAAGAAAGGACATACAATGTAATAGATTTTGCCAATCCAGAATCTAGTCCTATGCTCTACTTCCCACAGGCAACCACTCAGAATAATTTTCAGTCCGTTGTACTGTTAGTCTGTTCTAGAGATTGTTCCATTTTGGCACATATAGGCGATAAAAATAGCAATTGTTATCAAGTACTCTTCTGAGTTCTTGTTTTTGGCTCTGCCGGGTCTTAACTGCAGCACGCATGTGGGATCTTCAGTCTTCGTTGCAGCATGTGTGGTTTTTAGCTGCAGCATGTGAACTCTCAGTTGTGGCCTGTGGGACCTAGTAGTTCCCTGACCAGGAATGGAACTGAGGCACCATGCATTGGAAGCTTGGAGTCTTAGCCACTGGACCACCCAAGAAATCTCCCTCTTTTGAGTTCTTTACCTTTACTGATGCCTTTAATCCTCAGAGATAGGTCCAGTTTCAGAGATAAATTGTCCAAATTTCTACATCTACAATGGTGAATTTAGGCATTCTGGCCCTAGAGCTCATACTTTTAATCATTATGCAGAATCCTTCCATGTTCTAATAACTTTTGCAAGTGAAAGTGAAAATCGCTCAGTGTGTCCAACTCTTTGCCACCCCATGGACTATACAGTCCATGGAATTCTCCAGGCCAGAACACTGCAGTGGGTAGCCTATCCCTTCTCCAATGGATCTTCCCAACCCAGGAATCAACCGGGATCTCCTGCATTGCAGGCAGATTCTTTACCAACTGAGCTATCAGGAAGCCCAGTACCTTTCATTGCCTCAAATGGAATTATTTGGCCAGCCTTTGCTGCACAGAAAGCATTTCAGGCAGGCAAGGAAAAAAGGGTTGGGACTGGGTATTGTTGACCCATCTGGCAATGTCTGCCATAGGCAGGAAGCCTAGTGCCCCCTCTGAGACGATGGTCTCCTGGCCCTGGGCCCTATTGTAGCTACAACTGTATACTGACTGGTTAAATGGGAGCTGGTTTTTTGCAAGAATTGTCCTGCTTGCGGCCATTAGATGGTGCCTTAAAGTTCTGTAGCACAAATTAGCAAGCTATAAAAGAATATACAAACTAGATTAGACAAAAGTTGAATTTGAACGCTTTGTTGCAAGTGGAAGAAATCCAGCTTGAATCAATTTAAGCAAAAAGGGGGTTTTATTGACTAACACAACAAATCATGGAAAGAACCAGCTTGAGAAACAATGTAGTGTGAACCCTGGGCAAGTTACTTAATCTCTCTGTGCTTTCTCATCATAGGCTATACAGTGGGGATCCACAGAGTTGGAATGGATTAACTGAGGTTTTTACTACCTCAGTTAATGGATCAACTGTAGTATTTACTACGCGTAGACAGTAGGGGCAATTCCTGGTGCACAGAAGCACTCTAAGTGACCAGCTATCATTGTAGGGACAACCCTATCCAGAGATACAGGGTTCTTTGCTTTTATATCTTTTTTATCTTTACATTAGTGGAGGTATAGACGGTGCTGTGGTAACAAAGAAACCATCAAATACAGAAGACTATTTGAATATGAGAGAGAAGGTAATTTCGCTGACCTAACAGTGCAGGGATAGGCAAGTGGTCCAGCAGAAGTAGGTGGCTGGGCTCCACAATGTCATCAGGCACCCAGGCTCCTACTTTCTTGTCACATGACCACATGTAACTAACTGCACAGGAGTCTGTAAATTTAGTGTCTAGCTGGGCAGCCAAAACTCGGAGGAAAAGGTTCTGGTAGTAGGGGAGGAAGAGAGTGGACCTTGAGAGTCAGCAGGCAGACTTTCCAGGCCTGTGTGTTGGTTCCTTTTCTCCTGCTGCAGATGGTCTTGCTCCACACATTAGGGCACGTGGCAGCTGACAGACCCAGACTTGCAGCCTCCCAGCTTGGTGGCCCTGAAAGAAAGGTTTCTTTCCTCGAGTTCTAATTTGGAGAGTTCCAAAGAAAGTTTCTCACTGGGCTGTCGTGAGCCCCCTGTGGCCAAGAGTGTATGGCCCTATAATTAACCCGATCTGGGTCATGACCTTTTCCCTGTCCTCATCATAACAGAGAAACAGCAAAGCGTATTTCCAAAACAAGGTGCTGGCAAGACAAAACACTAGCTACTATAAATAGTGAGTGTTTAATTATGGACTGATACTGCTTTAAAGGTGTTGACACTCGTGTGTATCCAAGGAAAAGCCAGCTGGACTCTGTCTCCATGGTGCAATCTGTCACCAGACAATTACTTTTTTAATCCCAGAGAAAAAAGTCTCTTTGTCCTCAGAATACTCCCAGAAGAGCGAGCAGGTGTAAGAGACCTGGGTTGGGACGCTTTCCATTTGACTTAGGGCGGAGAGGGGATTATCAGCTCATGTAGCTGATGAGGCCAAGTCTAGAGCTGCCATCGAACTGGATCCCAGGACTCAGAACTCACAGGGTCACCAGGGACCTGACTGTCTTCAGCTCTTGACTCTGCGTTCCTTTGAGTTGGCTTCATTCTCCAGGCTTCCCAGTGTGACCCTGCAGCTCCAGTTATTGGTAGAAAGAGCTCTCCTTCTCCGATAAGCCCGTGGACCTGACTATCACTAGCTCAGGATGGAAGTGTCCAGTCTCAAGTAACCACTGTGGTCAAGAAGGTGGAATTCACTGATTGGCTGGACCCAGGGCACGTACCCAAATGGATTGGGAGCTGGTGCTTAGTGGCTGTATTTTATCAGAACGGGAGATGAATGGGTCTGGGCTGGAAAGATTCTGAGGTGTCTAGTTCGACCTTTTCCCCTTCTCCAGATTTCTTTCTTGCCAGCCTTACCTCCTGTCCAGTCTCTCATTACTCCTGGTCTTGGGAAGTACCTCCTGAGGGGTATCTGAGCCTGAACTGGGGGCACAGTTACTTAGCCAAAGTGGAGTGTTCAAGAAAGAGCCATGTGGAGGATGCTCCTCTGCCTGGAGGGGCTTCCCAGGTGGCTCAGTGGTAAAGAATCCTCCCGCCACTGCAGGAGATATGGGTTTGATCTCTGTGTCAGGAAGATGCCCTAGAGGAGGAAATGACAACCCACTCCAGTATTCTTGCCTGGAAAATCCCATGGACAGAGGAGCCTGGGGTTACAAGAGTTGGACATGACTTAGCGACTGAGCGCATACGCACTTCTGCCAGAAACCGCCTCCCCGTGCACCTTACGGAGGGGCCTTTTTCAGAGTCTAGGTGGGATTTTAGTACATGCCTGTGATCTTGTCTAAACCCACACCATCTGTGAACTCCCGAGGAGTCAGGCGTGAGCCTGTGATTTTCCAGCACATGAGGCGATTACCTGGATTTGAGTCCCCCTACCTCTGGCCCCCACCCCACCCCAGATAAGTCTCATGTTGCAGGATCCTGGGGTGCAGGGAACAAGGTTGAATGATTGACTTACGAGACTTCTGTTGGCCAGTTCTGTTTCATGTGGCTGCACAAGGCCCTTGTGGTCTGTTGGGGTCTGTGTGTGTTCTGAATTAGTCACTTCTGCATGGGCCAGTTCACTCAGAGCTGAGGCCACAGTTACTTTCTTAGTCACTCGGGCCCATCTGGGTGATAACAGACTTGGAAATGAATCAGACAAACATTGCTGCTGTTTTCCACATCCTTGGAAATTTCTCAGCTATAAAGCAGGGATCTTGGTGGCTCGGGAAGCTTTCCTTGGTGTCTGGATCTGGCTGGTGAGCCCACAGGGTGTCCAGAACATGGAGCTCCAGTCTTGTTTTGACTCGCCCTTAGCCATTTGCCAGGACAGATTGCATCTAACAAAGCTGAGTGTTGTTCTGGGTGGTCACATCAAGCTGGCTGGTCTCCTAATGGTAGCTGCTGTAGGGCTGTAAGGCCCCTGTAATAGCAATGGCAATGTTAGAACAGTGTGTTCAGAGGCGTGGTTATTTCAAAACAGGTGTCGGCAAAATGTCCTGCCAACTTGGACCAGTTCCCATAAGTCCGTGATCACTGGAATGCTTCTAGAGCCCCAGTGATTGGGCTATGCTTTTGTGCTTTTGCTGCCCTTTAGGG
>SJXQ01001055.1:1146426-1164370 GCA_006408695.1 Aepyceros melampus
GTGGGGGAGAGGGGCCTGACCACATGCTGCAACACTCATTTTATTCATTTAACAAATACTGAGCCTCAACTGAGTGCCAGGCACTGGCCTAGTGAAGAATAAGACAGAACCAGTCCCTGCCTGTAGGGGTCTTACAGCTTAGCCCAGTAAACAGAACAGTTCTCCAGTGGAGGCCTGAGGGGCTCTTCTTGAGGGTCACCATAGTGATGAAGTATGGGTGTTAGGGGCAGCAGATTGAATCCCAGCCCTGCTGTTCTCTAGCCATGTGAATTTGGGCTAGTTATCTCACCTTGTGGAAACTCACATTTCTCATCCTTAAAATGGGGAAGATTCATAGGGGTTATTATGATTAAATGCATTCATACATGTGACGCATGCATAGGGACTCAGGGTGAGCACTCAGTAAATGATAGTTATAACTAGTCTTATTAGAAATGATACATCTTATAGTATATGGGTGTGTCATACTATTATGTATGCATGTGAGCATGCTAGTCACTTTAGTTGTGTCCAATTCTTTGTGACTCCATGGACTGTAGCCTGCCAGGGTCCTCTGTCCGTGGATTCTCCAGGCAAGAATACTGGAATGGGTTGCCACCCCCTCCTCTGGGGGATCTTCCTGACCCAGTGATCTTATGTCCTGGCCTCTTTTGTATGTCTTACACTATTATTAGGAAGTGAACCCTTTATAGTATAAGGTGCAGCATTCCTATATATTTTTAAAAATTTAAAGTGAAATTAAGACCATCTTTCCATATCATCTTTCCCTTCATCACAAAGAAAAGATGGGGCAAAGAAGTCACCCTTCCTTGCTTTGTATCTGTGGAGTGTCAGGCACTTATTAGAAAACCTTTACTCCTCCCAACTGTCAAAAAAAGTAGGGATTTTTACAACCCATCATACAGTGTCAAGGAGGCCAATCTTAAGAGAGGTTAGGTAAATTTGCCCAGTGTCACACAGCTAATAAATTGCTGAGCTGGGATCAAAGCCAAGTCTTATCTGGCTGCAAAGTCCATGTTTTAGCAGCAAAGCACTTACCCTGAGGACTGCACTTGCTGCTCTGTTGGTTAGTCCCTTGCTTTCCTGAAGTTTCTGCTGCATGTTGGCCACACTCATTCTCGTTTTACACTCTGACCTGGATCCTGAAGTGAGAAGAGGTGGCCCAGGACATCCTACTTCCTCAAGGAGACTGAACAGCTTGTTCTGTACCTCCAAGGCCACTGGATATCAGGCAGGTGGTTGTGCATATGAAAATCATTCAAGAAAGAGACACAGGAATGGAGTTCACTCCTCTCTGACTTTGATCCTAAGTCTGAAGCCCGTGTGGGTTTTCTTGGCCCTGCCAACTTTTCTTTAGCTACATTCATCTCAGCCTTTCATATCTGCTGGTTGGACTTTCTGGTTTTCGATGGAAGTAGCAAGAGGCTGAGCAAACAGGATGACCAGAGGGGAGGGGAGAAGTATGGAAATTCGAGAGGTCCAGGAACTGGAAAGTCCTGTTGAAGACTCCGAGCTCCCTAGGATCAGATACAGGTTCTTTTTATTTCAGTAATAATAACAACATTATTCTAAGAGATTCCTCTTAGAATTCCTCCACGAAAACCTTAGGAGATAGGCATGTCTTCTCCTAGATAGAATCCTGGGAGAAGGGCACCATAATCATCCCTGTCTTACAGACCTGGAAATCGAGGCAGAGAGAGGTTCAGTGACTTGCTGAAATCACATGGTGTTTGAACCCAGGGTTTCTTTAGACCATGAGTCTAACCAGCATGTCATATTGCTTTTTGGTAGGAGTGAATGAGTGAGTGAGTGAGCTAATGAACCAAAGGAGTCTGGGATTTGGTTCTTTTTAAAATAAAGTTATTTATGTATTTTTGAGCTGTGCTGTATCTTTGTTACTATGCACGGGCTTCTCTCTAGTTGCGAAGAGCAGGGTATCTACTCTTTGTTGCAGTGTTCAGGCTTCTCATTTCAGTGGCTTCTCTCGTTGCAGAGCCTGGTCTCTAGGGCACGCATGCTCAGTAGTTCCAGTTCCTGGGCTTTAAGCACAGGCTCAATAGCTGCGGTACAGGAGCTTAGTTGCTCCGAGACACGTGGGTTCTTCCTGGACCAGGGGTCGTCTCAGTGCCAGTGTCTCATGCATTGACAGGCAGATTGTTTACCGCTGAGCCACCAGGGAAGCCCTGGGATTTGGTTCTTGCCAGAACAACAAGGCCCTGAGAGGCAGTGTGCCAACAGGTGTGCTTTGGAGTAAGCAAAATTGAGTTGGAATTCAAGCTTGCTGCCTCCTGGCTGCATGACTTAGGCAAGTAACCTGATGTAGAAGTGCTCATTTCATTATCTTTAGGTGAGAAAAGTAATCCTTTTCTCCTAGGGTCTTTGTGTGGATTAAATGAAATCATCTCTATAGAGCTCTTAGCACCGTGCCTGGAATATAGTAAGTTCATAAAGGCTCACTGTTAGTGTTACTGATACCATGCAGATAGATTGTATTAACATGACACAGTTGCAGCTATATAAATTTGAATCTCCATGTTGATAAGGACTAGAAAGGAATATGAAAACAGTTGTTAAAGGATGGCTGAAAGGGAATTAAAGTTTCTTCAATGCTTTGTAAAATTTTTAGTAAGTGTTCCTGAATGAAATAAATAAAACATACATACAATGGATGCTCAACAGGCCTTTGCATGTATGAATGAAAAACAGTCTTAACTTTTTAAATTAAAAAAAAAATTTTTTTTTTTTTTACCATGCCCTGGGGCTTGTGGGGTCCTAGTTCCCTGACCAGGGATTGAACCTGTGCCCTTGGCAGTGAAAGCTGGGAGTCCCAGTCATTGGACTGCCAGGGAATTCCCTAATTTTTTTTTAATTGGTTGAATCTGTTGCTTTAAAATGTATGA
Source organism: Aepyceros melampus (assembly GCA_006408695.1). Classification (NCBI taxonomy): domain Eukaryota; kingdom Metazoa; phylum Chordata; class Mammalia; order Artiodactyla; family Bovidae; genus Aepyceros; species Aepyceros melampus. The sequence goes on from SJXQ01001055.1 coordinate 1,149,327, forward strand.
TAATGGATACCCTTGGGGGGTTTATTACTGAAAGGGGGCCTGTACAGGAAAGAGTGAACACTGCTGGCCTGTGATGATAACCCTGTACATGTTGAATTTACTACTAGGGGTTTGAGTACATTTGCAATGAGAAAAAAAGGGAAGTTTTTTTAAAAAATGGCTTTGTTTTTGTGGCCATTGTATCTGGAGATACGATAAAATTGATTTATGATGTTACATGCTTGTAATTTCATAAATGCTAGTGGAGCCATCTCAAACATGCAAAATTTAAATTAAGAAGGTATTGGTGGGGTATAGTTTCCTTGCTTTTCCTATCCATAGGTAGGTTAGAATTTAAATTCTTTGGATTTTAGAACCAGAACAAGTCTCCATACCTGATGATTTTTGCTGTGATTTGTGTCTGTTGGAACCTCTGGAAAGAGAGTGACAACATAAGAAGAGAGGCATTCTCTGAATAGAAATACACATTTGGATTTTGAAAAAGCAATTAGTTAAGTTTCCGATTGGCCCTTGTTGAAATCAGATGTCTGACCCTTAGAGGTTGATGATTGTCCAGTCTGATATGCATGTTTTTTGAGTGGGTCAGTTTGGACTCTGAGACTGACAAAAGGGGTACCATGCTGTCTGGCACCGCAGCACACCTTTGCTACTGCTGAAGTAAAGTACCCGGCTTGATTGGAATTCCCCATTCACTGACCCTCGTTGCCTGGACCTCATTCTAAGCTGCACCCTAACACTGGCTGTCAGTACACTCTTTCAGCTTCCCAGGGAGCAGTGCTGAACTGAAAGCAGACCCAGGCTCCATGGGCAGAACTCAGTCAGACTCTGGGACCACTGGAGATTTAAGGCCCTTCTCTGGAGCTCTAAATGATGACAGCATACGTCGTGGATGCTGGCTGTACCAACTGGGTCACATACAAATGCCCACAGGAAAAAGCCATTCTGTGACGGGACCGTCTAAAATCAAGCTGCTGATCGGCTTTGTTACGTCTGATGCAAGGGCTGAGTGCATCTTGACTGGTGATCCCTGCGAAAACCTGAAAGTTGGAGGAGGGCGCATCACAGGCACTCTGACCCCGGCCGCCTCCTGCTTCTGACACACCGGATTCCGGGCCTTCCCTGGGCGTGGCTCGATGCTTTTGATCTGTGTGCTCAGCCTCCTGGGCGAGCAGTAACTGTGCTACCATGGTTGATAGGCTTACTCCGCCTCCTCACTTGGCCCTCTGTACACACACCTTGTAAGGTAGAATGACTACTCTGGTGTCGCTGTCTCTGGAAAAGGACTGATCTTTTCTAGGCTGTCTCGGGAAAAGAGGTGGAAGGTTATATAAACCCACTGCGAAAATTTTTACATTCAGGACTTCATCCTCCATTAGTGTGCTAGGGCTGCAGTAACAAAATAGCACAGACTGGATGGCTTAAAAAATAGAAATGTGTTTTCTCACAGTCCTAGAGGCTAGAAGTCCAAGAGCAAGCAGTTGGCACATTTCTCCTAAGGCCTGTCTCCTAGGCCTGCACCTGGCAGCCTTCTCACTGTATTTTCACATGGTTGCCCCTCTGTCTGAGTGTCTGTGTGTTAATCTCTTCTTATAAGAACACCAGTCATATTGGATAGGGCCCACCCATTCTACTTTAATCACCTCTTTGAAGGCCATATCTCCAAATACAGTCACATTCTGTACTGGATGTTAGGACTTCAGCATATAATTTGGGGAAAACACAGTTCAGCGCATAACATATCCTGATCAATTCCTGAATATTTTTCCAGTTAAATTATATTAAAATATTTATCTGCAAAATTATTCCCATGTCTCTTGCGCACAGCCCTTCTGGATGAAAGGCCTGGATGAGAATAAAAGATTATTGAATAAATGTCAAGTTAGTATTGCTGATCAAAAGCCTGGCACCCAGGGAGCTTTGGGGGCGAGGAGAGCATTTATGATCTTCATTTCTCAGAAATATTCTGGAAACTTTCCCCTTTTCCTGAAGGAAAGCTCCCGGTGCCATCAGCTAGGAAGATTGACCCTCAGCTGGCATCTGGGTTCTTGAATTTCAGGAGAGTTCTCACCATTCCCTAAATGATAGGAGTTGCTTACTGAACTTAAACCGTGTAAACAGTGTGGTTTATGCTGCATGGCTGCTTTCCTTCCAGGAATGTAGAATTTTGGTGTGTTACAGGCAGAGGGTGCCTGTGTGACCAAGCCCCAGAAAGCCCTGGGCTGGAGTCTCTGATGAGCTTCTTTGGTAGATAACATTTCACACATGTCACACTCATTGCTGGAGGAATTAAGTGTGTCCTGTGTGACTGACTCCACTGGGAGAAGACTCTGGGAAGCTTGTGCCTGGTTTCCTCTGGATTTTGCTCTATGCACCTTTCCCTTGGCTGATTTCGCTTCATAACCTTTCACTGTAATAAATCCTAGCCATCTATGAGTAGGACTATATGCTGAGTCCTGTAGGGGGATAGTCTTGGGGGCCCCCAACACAGGGCACAAGGGGGACTTACGGGGTTGTTGGTCGTGTACTCTTTCTCAGTCTGGGTGCTACTTACATGAGGTGTACTCATTTTGTGAAAATTCACTGAGCTGTCCAGTTAACAGATGTATACTTTTTTGGTACATAGATTCAACTTTATAAAAAGATAAAAACAATAATGGTGATGGTGAAGTCGCTCAGTCGTGTCCGACTCTTTGCGACCCCATGGACTATAGCCCACCAGGCTCTTCAGTCCATGGAATTTTCCAGGCAAGAGTACTGGAGTGGGTTGCCATTTCCTTCTCCAGAGGATCTTCCCAACCCAGGGATCGAACCTGGGTCTCCCGCACTGCAGGCAGATGCTTTAACCTCTGAGCCACCAGGGAAGCCCTAAAACAATAATACCACAGGGATTAAAAAATAATAATTTAATAATTTAAAAAACAACTTCCTTTTATTTATAAAGCATTTTAGTCATTTCTGTTTGCCAGGCATTGTGCTGAGAGCTTGGGACATGGAGTAGGAAAGATGTCTTCGTTGCCTCTGAGTTTATTGGGAGTTATGTAAAGAGATAACTGATATGACTGACTTTTGCTGACTCCTAGCAAAGACATCATAGGATGCTGGGCTTATAACTTGAGTGATTCTCAGGGTTGCCACTTAAGTATCTATGGAAGCCAGACAGGCAAAGGGGTGAAGGAGGGTTAGCAGGGAACTCTGACAAACTGGGAAGGTATGTTAAGTAAGCATAGAGTTGGAAAGCTAATAGTTTTTTCTTAAGGAAAAGCCACAAAGCTGAATTTTTATGTGAGCTCTCTTGATTTTTCAGTCCCGTATATGAATCCAAATTTTAAAAAGTGAAAGACCAAACAAACAAACCTCTGCAGCCAAATTTTACCTTGGCTTACCAGTTTGCCAGGCAGTCTGCCAACCTGTCATCTTTCCCTCTTACAAAACAATTGAGGGTCCACTATTTTAGGCACTGGGAAATAGAGCAGTGAGCCAGCCAGCCAATTTTCTTGCAGAATGACTGGTACTGTACTTCTCAAACTTCAATATGTGTGGGAATCACTGGGTAGATTCTGAATTGGGGGGGGGTCTGCGCTGAGGCCTGAAGCTTTGTCTTTCTAACAAGCTCCCAGGTGTTGGTGATGCTGGTGGCCCCTGCTGTTATTTGAAGAAGAGTAGGGGGTTTGTCTGGAACATGCGTTTGCCTGGCAAGCATCCTCTTTATACTTCGATTTTAGTTTATGGGGTGATTTGGAAGAGAGCTGGTGACTGCTGGGGCGAATATTAGGGCTCCCCCATGCTGTCTCTCACGCTAGGTCTCTATTCTCAGAGTTTATAATTTAGAAGGTGAGGTGGGAATGGAGGAAGGTGCTGGGAAAAGCTTCCTGGAGGAGGTCCTCGCGGACTGCAGGAGCTTCCCCTGCCGTCGAGAAAGGAGAAACTCTGAACTCCCCCTCTTCTGGGGCGGGGTCTCAGCAACCCCACACCAGCTATGGTTTCCCAGGCATCCCACGTGTCTTCCGTCCGCCATCCCTGCCAATCAAGCTCCTCCCAGGGCCTGGGTGAGAGTTTAAAGGCGTCTGCCGTGCCGAGCGCTCCCAGAGTGCCGCGCGGCGGGCGGGTTTGGATTTTAAATCCCCGCGGCCAATCAGTAGCGCGTAGGCTCTTGTAACGTTCCCGGCGCCGCGTTTGAATTCGAGGAGAGGCAGAGCCGTGCCAAGCCTGTGCCTAGACCCTGCTAGGTCCGCTGAGCAACTCCGGGAACATGAGGCGGCGGCAACTGCAGGGAAGCTGGGGCGGGCACCAGCCGACCCAGGGAAAGCGCCCGGAGTTGCAGCTCCCGGGGCTCCGACGGCCGCCCCGCCGGCGAAAGAGATTCCGGAGGTCCTAGTGGACCCTCGCAGCCGGCGGCGCTATCTACGGGGTCGCTTTCTGGGGAAGGGTGGCTTTGCCAAGTGCTTTGAAATCTCGGATGCGGACACTAAGGAGGTGTTCGCGGGCAAGATCGTGCCTAAGTCGCTGTTGCTCAAACCGCACCAAAAGGAGAAGATGTCCATGGAGATATCCATTCACCGCAGCCTCGCTCACCAGCACGTCGTCGGCTTCCACGGCTTTTTCGAAGACAACGACTTCGTGTTCGTGGTGTTGGAGCTCTGCCGCCGGAGGGTGAGTGTCGCTGCTGGGGAACTGGAACTGCCCTGGGGGCAGGGGTTGGGGCGCCGGGAACCGGAGCTGCTGGGGAAGGGGCGCCCCGGGGCTCAGAGCTGCTGGGGAAGAGGTGCTGGGAACCTGGAACTGGAAATGGAGAAAGTCTTGGGGGGAGAGAAGGTTCTCGGCACTTGGGGCCTCTAGGGAAGGCGGCTTCTGGACGCTAGGAGTTGGGCGGATTGGGGGAGGTGCGGGAGAACCTTGCTTATGGACACCAGGGCTTCCGGAGTTGCTAGGTAAGGGCTATTGCAGACCCTCACTTTCCCGAGTAGGGTTGGGTCAGGCAGAGGGTAGTTGGAGCCAGACTTCGGAGCTTCCGGGGGAGGGGAGGGGCAGGAAAGGGACCTGTTGCTGCCAAGAGTTCCGGGACCGGGATACTGGGGACTCTGAGCTTCCGGAGTGGTCTGAGAGAGGGGTCCCAGGTAAGGGTCTTGGGAGGGAGCCGGTGGGAGAGGGTTGCTATGAACTGCTGCGGCCTGGTTTTGGGGGGAGTCTGGATCGCAGTTGTTCTGAAGAAGAAATGGGTAGTAGGGTCCTGGCTGCCTTTACCTGAAGACACCCCCTCCCTGCTTTGGGTCTGAGCACGGCTCCCATTTCTCCTTCCCTCCTGCTCCCAGTCTCTCTTGGAGCTGCACAAGCGGAGGAAAGCTCTCACGGAGCCCGAGGCCCGCTACTACCTGCGGCAGATCGTCCTGGGCTGCCAGTACCTGCACGGAAACCGCGTTATTCACAGAGACCTCAAGCTGGGCAATCTCTTCCTGAACGAGGATCTGGAGGTGAAAATAGGTATGGAGCTGGGACTGCAAGGGCACTTGACATGCAGTGGGAATGAAGAGGAGCTGGGAGGGAGAGTGAGGGAGAGGAAATTTGGAAAGAGACAAGGGAGAGAGGAAGAGGATGGTAGGAAGTCTGGGCTGTTGATTGGCTCTAGAATCCTCTCTTTAGGACAGGAACTTAAAGAGCTACAAACCAGTGTCTTGTCTGCAGATGTGCTTTGGAGGGGGCAGTGTGTTCTATACAGTTTGGGTGTTGTTTTTTTTTTTAAGAATTTGAATTTTTCACTTTGTAAAAATAGTTTTTTTAATTTACTCACTTTTGGCTGCACTGGGTCTCCGCTGCTGCATGCCTTTCTTTCTCTGGTGCGGTGAGTGGGGCTACTCTGCGTTGCAGTGTGTGGGTTTCTCATTGCAGTGGCTTCTCTTGTTGTGGAGCGCAGGCTCCGGGTGTGCAGGCTTCAGCAGTTGTGACTCCAGGGCTCTAGAGCACAGGTTCAGTAGTTGTGGCACATGGGCTTAGTTGCTCCGTGGCATGTGGGATCCTCACCGACCAGGAATGGAACCTGTTTCTCCAATATTGGCAGGTGAATTCTTTACCACTGAGCCATCACGGAAGCCCCTCATTTTCACTTTTCTAAACTAAGAGCCTTGATGTAAAATTTTGAATTTGGAGCTCCTTTTTTAAACACTCGAGAGCTCCAACAGTACAGGGGTAGTGTTCCCTCAAGACAGCTCTTTGCTGTACTGAACAGCAGCTGTTTCCTTTAGATGCCCTATGGTTTGCCACAGCCCCCACCCCTCCGTATCACCTCCTCACAAACTTGCCAAGTGCCATCTTGACATTTACTTGCTTAATCCCTGAAGGTGTTTGAGTTTTGCTATCCCTGTCAGTCGGAGAAGGCAATGACAACCCACTCCAGTACTCTTGCCTGGAAAATTCCATGGATGGAGGAGCCTGGTAGGCTGCAGTCCATGGGGTCGCGAAGAGTCGGGCACGACTGAGCGACTTCACTTTCACTTTTCACTTTCATGCATTGGAGAAGGAAATGGCAAGCCACTCCAGTGTTCTTGCCTGGAGAATCCCAGGGACGGAGGAGCCTGGTGGGCTGCCGTCTATGGGGTCACACAGAGTTGGACACAACTGAAGCGACTTAGCAGATCCCTGTCAGTTCCCGTTTAGAAGTAAAACCCTCCTTTCTAAGGGGAGGGGTGAGGAGGGTCTTTGGGAGGCCCCTCCCTAGGGCCAGCATGGTCGGAGGATTCCTGGGTAAGCCTTGCTGTACACAAGGACTAGAGGCTTTGCGAGATCACTTGACCCTGGTTCTTGATGGTTACATCTGAACCAGCTGTCTGCATTGACAGACGACAGAAGCTGGCATCTGAGCCTCCCTCTTCCTCCCTCTGTCCCAGGGGATTTTGGACTGGCAACCAAAGTGGAGTATGACGGGGAACGGAAGAAGACCCTGTGCGGGACTCCTAATTACATAGCTCCTGAGGTGCTGAGCAAGAAAGGGCACAGTTTCGAGGTGGACGTGTGGTCTATTGGGTGCATCATGTAAGTTGGGAGTTGTCTCAGGACCCACCAGTCCCCGCAAGGAGCTTTCTGGACATCTCATCTCACTCGGCAGACTTTATCCTGAAGACCTTTCCGCCTTTGGAAAGGCCGCTCCAGAGGACAGATGGCCTCTGAAGGAAGCCTCATTGCTGGATTGGTATATCCTGTAGGATTCCTGCAGCCTGGGCTGTGGGTTCAGGGAATGAGGGAGGGAATGTGTCCACAAACTTGCTCTAATCCCTTGCTATTCAAAGTACGGCAGACTAGCTGCAGCATCACCTAGGAACTTGTTACGCAAATCTCAAGACCCAGGCTAACTGGATCACAATCTGTATTTTTAAGACCCTTGAGTGATTTCCATGCACAATAAAGTATTAGAACCACTGATCTAAAAAGCAGCATTGGGTGGGAAGAATTAGACCAGGAGTGGTGCTGGCAGGAGGAGGTCCTGTGGTCTGTCTGGGTCAAGGCCATCAGAGGTGGGTGGTGGGCAGAGAGTTGGGCCTGTTCAGGTGTTAACCCTTTTGTTGTTTCCCTGGATACTGGAGAGTTAGAAATGGCTTTCCTACTTCCTTGCATTGGAATTTCCCACCTGAAAACTTGCAGCTTAAAGTACAGAACTATTAACTGTGGGGCTGCCTCTGAAGGAGCAAGTGGCCCCTGCTTGGACCTGTTCCATGTTAGCTGGCAGCCTCTGGCCCCTAGATTACCGCAGGCTATAGCTAAAAAGTCACTGATCCATTAGAACCCAGTCTCATCACCTGTATTCTACCGAGGCCACCTCCCTGCCAGTGTCGTGGCTCCTGGGGCTGCTTAGTGAACTTGCGAATTGTCCTCTGGGGCCCCAGAGTCACAGTGAATGCCCAAAAGATGTCTGACTTCCTTTCTGGCCCTGAGAGGATTCCTCCCTGCCTCTGGGTTTTGGTTGGGAGCCTTGAGCCAAATCCCTCCTTGTGCTTACAGGTATACCTTGTTAGTGGGCAAGCCACCTTTTGAGACCTCTTGCCTAAAAGAGACCTACCTCCGGATCAAGAACAATGAATACAGTATTCCCAAGGTGACTAAAACCACTTTAAATTTACATTTGTTTTATTTAATTCCCTCCCCCACAAGTGATTTACTGAGCCCAGCCATATCCTGGGGAAAGAGATGGGTCAATACCACCCCCAGGGAAAGCATAAGAGCTTTAGAGGGACCTGTCTGAAATTGCATACAGAGTCTGACATATGTGCACAGAAACAGTTTTTCTTGGGATGAGAGTTTGTAGGCTCTCATCGGTTGGGCAGATAACCCAAAAGACATGAAAAGCAGAGAGAAAAGCCAGAGTAGGGGGCAGACGGAGAAGTGCTGCTTAGCCTGGCAATGGACTGTCTTGGTTCAGATGGGCTCTGCCACTTTTTAGCCAGATCACAATGGGCAAATGGCCTGGGTCTTCTGAGCTGCAGTTTCCCATCTGTAAAATGGAGTCCCTGCCCCAGAGCGTTGCACACAGTGAGCGCTCAGAATCTCGAACCACTGTGAAGGCGAAGTCGTGTGCTTTTGCAGCCCCCAGCAAGAGTGCATTGAGAGGGATAGTCTGCAGCAGTCTGGCACACAGCTGCTTCCCAGTTTGGCATCTTTGTCTTAGGTGAAGCCAAGAGCCCTGTCTCCATCAGGAAGGATGGGCTGAATCCATTACTGAGCGTCAATTATTGGGCCGAGTAGAGCGGTTCCGAGTGTGGGGGTTGCACCTGACTGCCTCGGTGTGGCCGCTGGCTCCACCACTCACTCGGGATGTATCTTGGGCACTTGACTCTCTGTGCCTGTTTCCTCATCTGCAGAAGAGGGATGGTACTAGAGAGCTTCCCTCCTTGGGTGTTTCTCTGAGGGTTAAGTCAGTTCATCTACATGAAGTGCTTACAATACTTTGCTGGTAGATAGTAAGTACAAAGTCGATGCTAGGCTTTACTGTGCATTTGACCTACCCTGGGTTGGGTCTCCTTACCAGGGCTCCAAGCTTGGTGCTGTGTCCCCACTTTATAGATGAAGGTACAAAGGCCCAGCAAGTTGGGTTGGTTGGCACAGCTGGTGTTGAGGGACAGAACTGGAACTTACACCAGGTCTTTATGACTTCCAAGCCTTTATCTTCAAGTGCTGTTCTAGTGTTGAGCAACTTGTCAACTTAGTAAAACTGCCAGTGGAAACTTGGGACATTTATAGCCACTGAACATGGTGTATTTGAGGCCGGGTAGGGGGTGGTGGTGCAGCAGCCGGGTTCCGTGTCATATCCTGCTTATGACTCCCTCCTCCCCTCTAGCACATCAACCCCGTGGCCTCCTCCCTCATCAAGAAGATGCTTCAGCAGATCCCACTGCCCGCCCAACCATTCACGAGCTGCTCAATGACGAGTTTTTCACTTCCGGCTATATCCCTGCCCGTCTCCCCATCACCTGCCTCACCATTCCACCGAGGTTTTCAATCGCTCCCAGTAGCCTGGATCCCAGCAACCGGAAGCCTCTCACCATCCTCAATAAAGGTAAACCAGAGTGTGGGTAGACAGCCGTGCCTGCCTCAGTGTGTGAATGGATGGTCCCCAAAGCTCAGGTGTGCAGTAGGACAGGCATCTTTGAATCCATGGTCCCCATCCTCATTTGGCAAACGCCTTTCCCCATAGCCCTGTCAGGAAAGACAGACCTTACTGTGACTGAATCAGACCTGTCATGTCCTAAGAGAGGAGAGTGGCTAAATGCCATGCCCGAATAATTCTTAATATATATTTTTTTAAATCGCTGATACTGCCCTGCATGGTTCATTGGAAAAAATGTTGAGAAGCTTCAGATACCACATGGAGCACAACGTGCGCAGGACCCACATCGCCACCAGTCAGCACTTGCTGAGATTTGTAGTGTTTGCTTCATCGCTGCTTGTTTGTTCCTTTGAAGTATTTTTGAAGTTAATTCCAGACATCTTGCCATTTTACCCCCAGGAACTTCAGTATGCATCTCTCTTAAAGGATAGGCATTTTCTTACAAAACCACATCTCATTGCTTGGTTGGTCGTTGTTTCTAGGTCCCTTCAGAGAGCAGAATTAGAAAATACATAACTGGGGTGGGGGGGTGACCTCGAATTTATGCCATTTCTGAGTCACATTTTTGAATGTTTTATTATTTCAAAATATGAAAAGTATAAGAATAGACAAAATCCTCCTGTATCTTGTACCCCCTTTTCTCCACCAATTAACATTTTTCTACATTTACTTTATCTCTCATTATATGTGTGTGTATGTGTATGTATTGTTTTTGTCTGAAACAATATGATAGTAAGTTGTACACATTCTGGCCTTTACTACTTTAGTACTTCAGTGTATATTTCCTAAAAACAATTTTTTACGTAACCACAACACAGGACATAGTTATCAAGTTCAGGAAATTGAAATTGGTGAAACTTGTCTTACAGCAGTCTTTTTCTCCACTGTGAAATTACTACTTTAATTCTCTTTTGGTAATTTGTAAGTGTCTAATTTAATATTATAGGATTTTTACTTTAATTTTATGCTTGTATTTCTTTTTCTCTTAAAATGAAAACCTTGTTTGCTTACACAGTATACATGAATTTTCAACATATATAAAGTATGTTATGAAACTATGTTTATTTCCATGCAGTTGTTTTTGTCCTTAGACTATATTTCACACACACACACACCCCCATCTCCCCCTCCCACACACCCCCCCCAGGAAAAGCCACTTGAAATACTTTATTTCTCTGTGTGGATATAGCACAACTTTATGACACTGATGTTTTAAGGATTACCTTTGTCTTTTTGCTTTAATTTTTGATACTTTCTTTGGTTATATGAATATTTCCTTTGATTGGTGATCACTTGGTTAAGGTGGTCCTCCGCTGCATAGTTACTGTTTTTCCTTCGGTGATTAATTTATACCCCATGGGAGCTTCTCTGAGAGACTACTACTCAGACTTCAGCTCACTGATGTTAGCATCCATGGTGGATGCAGCAGCAGTCATTACTGTGGTATTCCAATGGTGATTTTTCCCCTTTTCTTGTTCCTTCTGCATCTGTTATTCAAAATTCTTCTGTAAGGAAGAGCTGTCACTTCTCTCCCATTCATTTATTTGGTTGGTATGGACTCATGGCTATTTATTCTTAGAGCTATAAGATAATATTGTTATTTTAAAGGATTGCTTTTTTTTTTTTAGTTTTAAATCTTGGACATAAAGCAAAACCCAGAAATAGAGTGAACTTTTGGAGGAATGCATAGATCCCGTTTTTCAACATCTGTTTTTAATAATTATCATCATCTGCCTATACTTGTTTTTATCGTTTCCACCTTCTTCCTTTTTTTTCTGCTCGATTTTTGGGGGCCGAGGTTTTGTTTTGTTTGCTCTTCCTGTGGTTTGCAAGTCCTCAACCAGGTACTGAACCCACGGCAATGAAAGAACTGAGTGCTAACCACTAGACCGCTAGGGAATTCTCTTGCTAGAGTTTTTAAAGCAAGTCTCAAATATTCTATTCTTTCAAATATTCTAGTCTTTATCATAGCATAGATTTTTTTAATTGAAAATTCAGATCTTTAAATATTTTAAGAATTTCGTATTATACAAGAGGAGCTAACACATGTTGGTGGGGAAAGAATTGAACTTTTAAGCATCAAAGGCAATAAAAATCATCCATGATTCTACCACCCAAATACACCTAGTCTTAAAATTTCAGGGTGCATCTTTTTAGCTTTCAGTCACGTATAAGCACATAAAGCAGATTTTAGCGGGGAAACCTCTTATGTTTTCATCAAATGCCTGTTAGGCCATCTTATGGGTTGCAATTTACTGAGCCCTCCTGTTTTCCTGGATACAGAAGATGCTTTTAATTCTTAGATTGAAGCCAGGCAGCTCCAAGCTGCAGAAGACCAGAGGTGCCCAGCAGGGCCCAGCATTGGGTCAGAGACCTGAGTGTCTAAAGCATTATGGCTGTGTGTGGCCATGAAGCCTGTCTACAGGGCCTGGCTTGCCCCGGCCCTGGGGGTATCAGCAAGTGAGTTTCAGGTGCTGTCACATGAGCAGGGCAGCTCCTGCTCTAATAACCTACTGCTTACCTAAAGCAGTGGCAGCGTAAAGAGCATCTTGAGCTGTGGCTGGGGGTCCCAGGCCCTCAAATCCTGCAGCCTTTGTGCCCAACTAATGACCATGTCTCCTCTCCTTACAGGCATGGAGAACCCCATGCCTGAACGTCCCCGAGAGAAAGAGGAACCAGTGGTGCGGGAGGCCAGTGAGCCCGTCGACTGCCACCTCAGCGACATGTTGCAGCAGCTGCACAGCGTCAACGCCTCCAAGCCCTCGGAGCGGGGGCTTGTGAGGCAAGGTGGGCGCTGGGCCAGGGCACCTGGAGAGGGCAGGGAGGTCTCAGCCCCAGACTCTGGCAGCTTGTCCACGCCCCCGGCTCCACAGTGCCTTTCCTTCTCCCATTTCCTGTACATTACAGCCCAGGGAAGTTGGCCTGCTGGCTCAGGCCCTCCATGGTCAGGCCTCTCCTTTCTTTTTGTGACTCATTTGTTCTGTCTCCACAAGTGCCCCACCTTTCAGCAGCTCCATATGCTGCCTGTGTGCTTCTGCACACACTGTCTCTTCTGCGCAGGGAATTCCTCTGTGGCCTCAAGACAGTGGAAATAACAGACCCAGGCGTGCTCCAGCTTCAGGGCCTTTGCTCACACCGTCCCCTTCCCCCAGCACTCGCTTCATGCAGATCCCTGCATGGCTGACGCCCTCCTTCATGCGCTTCTACCAGCATTACCCCTGTGAACATCTCCCGGCCCCCAACTCCTAGCATTTCTCCTCCCCCTTACCTGCTTTATGTTTTCTCCACAACACTTCCCATCTAACATCAAGTTTCCACATTTGTTTATTATATTTGAAAGAAGAGATTATTGCATGCGTGGAACATCACATTTTCATACATCTGAAATTAGTTTCTCTTACAATTTTTTAATCACTCAAAACTCACTGATTCTCACCATGATAGTTACAAGTAACTTACATTTCTGTGCATGTTCATTTTGATTGGTCTCTAGCCCTGGAGCCAGTATGCAGGCTCTGGGAAGTAGGTTTTGTCTTTGTTCACTGTGCCTGTGATGGCACCCGGCACACAGTGGGCCTTTGAGAAACGGGTCAGCTGAACACACAGGTAGACTCAGCATGCTGCACTGTGACTTGCTGCCTGTCTCAGCTGCTTGATGCCAGAGACCCAGCTCTGCTCTCCTCTGGGCCCCAGGCCTCTGGACCAGGTTCCCTGGTGTGGGCCACCTGAGCACATCAGAGGGGAGGAGGCTGGTCCTGACTGGTTGTCTTGTCTGTTTTTGTCCCAGAGGAGGCCGAGGATCCTGCCTGCATCCCCATCTTCTGGGTCAGCAAGTGGGTGGACTATTCGGACAAGTATGGCCTGGTAGGTTTCTCCCAGGTGGTTGGGTAGCTCGAGACCCTCCGAGCTGTTACAGGTACTTGCTTTTCTTGACTCCCGGGTCCCCTTCCCTCAATGCTCTTCTGTCGGCATCCCAGGCCTCCTAGTTCCAGCTTCCAAGGCCCCCCCTGCTCCCACTCCCCTTTTTTGAGCTCTCCCTCTTACCACTAGGGTACCAGCTGTGTGACAACAGCGTCGGGGTGCTCTTCAACGACTCCACGCGCCTCATCCTCTACAATGACGGCGACAGCCTACAGTACATCGAACGCGACGGCTCAGAGTCCTACCTCACCGTGAGCTCCCACCCCAACTCCTTGATAAAGAAGGTGAGCGCTGGCTGGCCTGCGCGGTCCTGAGTTGCAGAGTGAGGGCTATGCCCGGGGACAGGCTCTAACTCTGGACTCCCTCTCGCACCCTCCAACCAGATCACCCTCCTGAAGTATTTCCGAAACTACATGAGCGAGCACTTGCTGAAGGCGGGCGCCAACATCACACCTCGGGAAGGCGACGAGCTGGCCCGGCTCCCCTACCTGCGGACCTGGTTCCGTACCCGCAGTGCCATCATCCTGCACCTCAGTAATGGCTGTGTGCAGATCAACTTCTTCCAGGTGAGCCAGGCCCTGGAAGGTTGGGGTGGAGTGTCTGTGCCTCTCTGCCAGTCCACGGAGTTGGGTGGGGAGTGAGGGGCATGGACCCATCCTTGGCAGCAGCAGTAGAAAGAAATGAAATGTGTCCCCCTCCCGCCAGCTGGCCCATCTTTCCTCTACTCCTGCCAACACACAGTAGCAGCTAGGGTCTTCAATCACCAATAACCCACTCTGTCCATCTTCTCGCCCTTTCCCTCACAGGACCACACCAAACTCATCCTGTGCCCACTGATGGCCGCCGTAACCTACATTGACGAGAAGCGGGACTTCCGCACATACCGCCTGAGCCTCCTGGAGGAGTACGGCTGTTCCAAGGAGCTGGCCAGCCGGCTGCGCTACGCCCGTGCCATGGTGGACAACTGCTGAGCTCGCGCTCGGCCGCCAACCGCCTCAAGGCCTCCTCATAGCCCCCTGCCCCCTGGACTGGCGTGCCCTCCTCCCGCAGCTAGCACCTTGGCCCATGCTGGTTAGCACCGTGGAGCTATTTTATAGTATGTCCCCAGCCCTGGGGGCCGGGGCGAGAACTTCATCATCCCTGCAGGTGGGGGCTGCTGTGTAAGTTATTTTTGTACATGTTTCGTGTGGGTTCTGTGGCCTCTCCCCTTGCCCTCAGGGGAGGGCAGTTCACCCTATGAATTGTACAGAATGTGGCTGTTGAATTCAGGACTGTCCTTGGCTTTATGCACATTAAACATACGTGAATCTTCCTTTCCTTCTTCTCTTCTTCGAGGGGCACACTGTTGCTCCAGTGGCCCCAGCAACCTGGCCTCTGCCGGTCTCAACCCGGGTGGGCTCAGCTCCCCGCTGCCCCTGGGCTCGGCCCCCCAGCCCCTGCGGCCGGCGGATAGTAAGGCAGGAAGAGGCTCTCGGAGGCGCAGCTCCTCATGGCACCGTGTGTGTGTAGCAGCAGCCGTGGAAAGCGGTTGGTA
>SJXQ01001055.1:1164950-1192494 GCA_006408695.1 Aepyceros melampus
AGGCCTGTGCCAGTCACTCCGGACCACCTCAGAGCCTCCCGCCTCGAGCGCCGTCACCAGGGGCCCCTGCTCAGGCTCCTTCTCCAGCCAGTCACTGACGTCCTAGGACCCACAGAGCTGCTGAGCCTCCTGACCGGGATTGGAAGCCACAGGCCAGGCCCCAATGGCTGGGGGCGTGCAGCCGCCAGAGCTGCTCGGCTCCGGGTAAAGGATTGTTGCCCCTGTCGAGTGGAGCTTCTCTGCTACGCAGGGTCTAGTCCAACCTGTGACAGGCGCTGTTTTCCCCATTTTACAGAGGAGCAAACAGGCTCAGTGACTCAAGGTCACAGAAGTGGAATGCGCTGTCTGGGCCTGGGAATAGCATGAGAAACAACTAGGGCTGAAAGGAATGGGGTATGTTCTCACACCAGGGGCAGCTGAGCTTGGAAAGCGGTGCTGAGGAGGCCGTGCAGGGCTGGGAGGGCAGCGTTTGGGAGTCTGGGCTCTGTCTTGGTTTAGATCAAGGAGCTGGGCTGCGTGGAACACAGATGAGTCTCTTTCCCCAGCCAATCTGGTTTCCCTTGTTGCTCAGAACCCAAACTTTCTGAGGCCTCTCTCCAGATTTCCAACTGACCTGGAAGAACTGGAGCTGCTTGGCTCTGCTCCAAAAAAAGGGGTGGGCCAGCACCTGGTGAGCGGAGGGGCGAGCCTGCGGCAGGGGGCTGAGCATGGCCTCCACCAGGTTCCGGGCGACGACCTGGTCTGCAGGGGCGAGAGGGAGGGGTGGCTTCAACCCTGCCCAGCCTCTGCCTTGCTTACCCCCCTCCTCTGCCAGCCCAGGTTGCCCTCACCGTGGGCCTCTTCCTCCAGGTGAGCCAGACAGGGAGCCCCTGCAAGGATGTTTGCCTGACGATAAAGACTCTCTCCGAAGGGGTGGCTGCCACCGGAAAGCACATAGTAGAACACGCAGCCTGCAGAGAAGATGTCCACTGCGCTGGTCTGGGGGCCAGAGGGACAAAGATGAGGAGGAGGTCTCTGCTCCAGAAGTCTGCCCAGCTGCTCTCTGCCCGGGGCTGGTGCAGCAGCCTGGGATTCGGTTCAGGCTAGAACTCAAGGATGCTTCCCAAGGCATCTTCGTGGCCCTACATTCCCTCCCCTCTGCACTAGGGAAAGGGACGTGTGGTTTTCATCCAGAATCTTTGCGCCCACTGAGCCTCTAGTTTAGGTCTCCATGCATTATTCCTCCAGGTCTGGTGGGTGATGCTGACACGTCCGAGTAAAGCTGGCTGGGTGTGAGGCAATAAGGCAGCAGTGGGGACTGTGATCTGGTACCGGCCCCGTCCACAGCTGGCCACTGGCACTCAGCTGCAGCTGGTTGCCTCCAGGGGACTTTCTCGGGTGGCAGAGCTTTTGATTTTGCAAAAGAATCCAGAAATCTAGACACGTGGAATTTCCCAGAAGTTAAAATGGTGGCCACAAATTTAAAAAATCAAAACCCGCCCAGGCTCCTAACATGAATGCCCTGGTTCTTGGGCCTCCACGTTGCCACTTCTAGCTCTTTCTTGACTTTAGGGGTGGGGGTGACTGTCTGTTCTCCTTGTGTGTTACTCTCATCCATGCCTATGACTTCCCCCTGAACACTGACTCAAAAATCTATAATCCTGGGTCTCCAAGTGCCTCCAGGGGTCAGATGCTGCTCTATGACTCAGTTACATTAGCTCATGTGCGTGTGCGCATGCTGAATCACTTCAGCCGCGTTCAACTCTGTGATGCTGTGGACAGTAGCCTGCCAGGTTCCTCTGTCCGTGGGATTCTCCAGGCAAGACTCCTGGAATGGGTTACCAATTATTCCTCCAGGGGTTCTTCCTGACCCAAGGATTGAACCTGCATCTCTTTAAGTCTCCAGCATTGGCAGGCAGGTTCTTTCCCACTAGCACCACCTGGGGAAAACCATTAGCTCATTTGACGCTCCCCAAACCCTCCAGTCTGGGTGGCTCTCCACTCTGGCTTCACAGTAAAGTCACTGGGGGACAGTTACTGGGTGTAGGGCCTGGGCACTTGAATTTTTCAAGCTCCTCAGTGACTACATCACAGTAGAGATGAAAACCATTTTCTAGCTCAGTACTTCTCAACCTCGGGACTGTTGACATTTTGGACCAGATGATTCTTGGCCCTGGAGGACTGTTCCTGTGCGTTGGTGTCTCACAAGCATCCCTGGCCTCTGCCCACTAGGTGGCAGTAGCAACTTCCCTTTCCCTGCCAAGTGGGACGACCCAAAAGGTCCCCAGACATTGCCCAGTGATGACAAAAGTCACCCCTGGTTGAGAACTACTGCCCTAGGGGAAAAAGGGAGGAGTTATCCCCACTTTACAGATGAAGAAACAGGCTGGGAGGAGTCACTGAAGGCCACAGAACAGGTGATCCAGAGCCCAGGCAGCAGAAACTGGGTCGGGAGGCAAGCCTGCGGCCCGGGGTGGCAAGACTCACAGGGCTGTCTGGAGGCGGGACCTGCAGGAGCTCGGGCGCCATCCAGCCTTCTGTGCCCGGGATGCCCGAGCGGAGGCTGAAGCTGCAGCGGCCGGCGGGCAGCTTCTTGCAAAGGCCGAAGTCTGAGAGGACCACTCTGCCCACGCCCTGGCTGTCGGGCCCCGCAATGAGGACGTTGCCTGGCTTCAGGTCGCGATGCACTGTGAGAGCAGAGCAGAGCTGAGAGCTGAGGGGGCAGGCAGGGGCTCGGAGGGAGGCCAGGAGGGGCCGGTACCTATGTGTAGGGAATGCAGGTGAGCCAGGCCCGCCATCAGCTGCTGCAGCGCCATCCCGGGCTCCAGGCCCCAGCCGTCCAGCTCTGGGTGTTCCACGTACTGGGGAGCAGTGAGGGGCAGAGCGTCACCCTGCAGCCCAGGACCCGTGGCCCCGCTCCCACCCCTGAGTGCAGGCCTCACCTCCCGCAGCGAGGCCCGGCAGAGCTCCAGGGCGATGTAGTGGAACTGGGGTCCCCGCTCGGTGCAGAAGTAGCGGAGCACGTTGGGGTGCCTGTCCGACTCCTGCAGCAGCTGCACCTCCCGCCGGACCAGACTGAAGCACTCAGGAGGAGCCGCTTGACCGCCACTGCCCGCCCCTCAAACTGTCCCCTGGGTGGAGGTCCAGAGGGCAGACCAGAAGGGAATCGTTAGGATCCACGCCCACCTTGGGGGTTCTTTGAAAGAGGTGCTCTCCAAGGGATAGTGACCACCTCAGCCCAGCTCCTGTCTGCCACTCACCGGAAAACAAAAGTCCCACCGGCCCCGCGGCCCAGGACGTCCTTGGGGTTGAAGGAGATCTTCCCCACCACGGTGAGCTGCTCAGCTAGGGGGAGAGGAAAGGGAGTCTCAGGGGGCCTCTGCCCATGGCCTCTACCCCGCCCAGTCCAGACCCATCTCCCCAACCTCGATCTCTTTCCAGCCTCCTGCTTCCATGCCCCACCAGTGCCAGACAGGGTCCAGTGTCCCAAGCTACCACTTAATCCAGGCAAGTGACCTAACCGCAGCGCCCCTGTTTTCTTATCTGTAAAGTGGGACTATGTCAAGGATTCTGCATAATATTACTGTGAGGATTAATGGAAAAAAGGGTGGGAGTGAAGTCTGCTCTGCTGTCCTCTTTTATCATTTTTCCCTCTTCTGGAATTTTCTGCCCAGGTTTCTTTCCTTTCCCCACCTCCATCAGTTACTAATATAATAAACGCTTTCGACTAAGCTATTAGCTTCAAATAGGAAAGTGAATTTTGGCAGCCAGAAGCATGATGAAGGCGAAACTGTGGCAGAAAAGACTGTCCTGGGCAGAGGTCGCGGGGGGCGGGAGCAGTGGGTGTGTGGATGCTGAACTGTCTAGAATTAGTTCCAGGGCAGCAAGGAGCCCCCAAAAGGCCTTGGCTTCCTGTTACGAAGGGTGGGGTTGGATTTTCCTGGTGGTCCAGTGGTTAAGAATCCGTGTGCCAGTGCAGGGGACATGGGTTTGATCCCTGGTTTGGGAAGATTCCACACGCCGCAGGACAACTAAGCTCAACTCTGCAGCTACTGAACCCATGTGCCTAGAGCCTGTGCTCCGCAAGAAGAGAAGCCACCGCAATGAAAGCCCGTGCACCGCAACGAGAGAGGTAGCCCCCGCTTGCAGCAACTCGAGGAAGGCCTCAGGAGCAATGAAGACCCAGCACAGCCAAAAATAAATAATATTTTTTCTTTTTTTAAGAAAAGGTGGGTGGAATTGGCTCAGGTGAGTGGAGGAATTGGGCAGTTTCTGCTTTTCCTTTCGGGTCACCTGGGAGAGACCCCTCACAATGACCCAGGCACGGGGCAGGCTCCTGCTTAGCACCCAGGGGGCCTCATGCACACAGCTAAAAGCATCTTGTGCCTCTAGAGTTGTGTGCCCCTCCGTGGCCCTGAGAACACTCTCCCTAGGAAGGGCTGCCAGCTTTAGTCTCTCTAATTGGCTCGAGGAAAAGCAAATGAAAATGAGCGTCAGGGATCTGTGAGCAAAGTAATAAGCTGTCCCTCAGCACTGCTCTAGGTTATTTGCGTAAACACTCTCTGCTGATGAGATGCAGGCAGTAAGTGAAATGTGTATACCCTGGACTCTCAGGAGTGTGGTCCTGGGGCCGTGCTGGAAGCACATCACACCCAGGTAAGCTCGGCCCATCTCTCCAGCAGCTCAGAAAGCAGGGGCAGAGTTGCTGGAAAGCCTGTTTGAACGAGCCCTGCTCAGCTGGCTCCAGGTGAGGGTCCCTGAGCACTTCCAGCTCTTTTGTGCCGCTCTGTACCACTTGCTTGGTTCTGCTGGTTTCCTGTCTTTTTGCGTGTCTGCCTCCCCTGCCTGGATGCCCTCGGCATGAGGTGAACACTCACTATGAGCTTTCTGGGTTAGATTCAGAACTAACTAGATTCAGGAGGACCCTCAGTGCTGGGAGGAAGGCCAGACTTCTGGCTATGAAGTTTTTGAATGCAGAAATGAATCAGGAGGCTCAGTCTGCACAAACATATTCACCATCATTTGCTCAGCCTTCTATATCATGATAATGGAGAAGCAACAAACGCAGGAGAATTTCTAAAGGAATCGAAAGTTGTCACATGGTGGGGAAGTGATGTACGGTCAGAATCCCTCTGAGATCCCCAGGAATATGTGATGCACTGTGTTGCTTCTTTACACGGCTTGGGAAACCATTCGAGCTGGTTACCTACTCCACGCTGCTGCTGCTGCTAAGTTGCTTCAGTCGTGACCGACTCTGTGCGACCCCATAGACGGCAGCCCACCAGGCTCTGCTGTCCCTGGGATTCTCCAGGCAAGAACACTGGAGTGGGCTGCCATTTCCTTCTCCAGTGCATGAAAGGGAAAAGGGAAAGTGAAGTCGCTCAGTCGTATCCGACTCTTCGCGACCCCATGGACTGCAGCCCACCAGGCTCCTCTGTCCATGGGATTCTCCAGGCAAGAGTACTGGAGTGGGGTGCCATTGCCTTCTCCACCTACTCCATAGGCATTGCCAAAATTCAAACAGAGATACCATCCCAAAGTTGACCTGCTTTTGAGTTTTCGAGCTGCTACTTACTGGCTTTGTGAGTCTGGGGTGGGAGTCATGAACTTTTCTGCCTTCAATTTCCTCTTCTATAAAATCAGCATAATGATAGTATCCACCTTGTGAATATGAGTTCATACATGCACAATATTTAGAACAGGGCCCGGTGTACAGTAAGTGCTATACAAATGTTAGCTCTCAGTTTTAGCTGGTTGTGCCAGCTTGATTGTGCCCACTTGCTGCTGAATGTACCATGTAGCCAGCAGTCCTGGAGGACACGTGTAGATGCATTTGTGGAGGTTAAATGAGAGTGGGGCAGGTTTCCACTGCAGATTTTGTGAACCATGAAAAGGCCTTGAGGAACATTCCTTTCCCTGCACTGAGAGTAGGACCAAAGGTTCCAAGGTCAGAGTTCCTGACGCAGATGTCCTAAGAACACGTTAGGGGCTGCTACAGGTGTGGAGGGCTGTTTTGGAGAGTGGTTCTTGAAGCTTTCCTGCCATCTGCCACATGTGTTTATTTGACTCTCCCTAAATGAAAGATTTTGATCACTGGATTCCAAATTGCTGCATATTGAATGGGCAAGTCCCAGCCATTAACTCTGCCTATACTCATACCTGCTCAGCACATATTCACTCTACATATATTTATTAAGAGTGCTGTCTAATCTAAGAATCTCTGCCAGTCACTAACTCAACAGATAATTCCTGAGTCAAGCTCTGGGTCCAGATTGCAGCAGTAAGCAAGGCAGGCTTAGCCAGAGCACCTGTTTTCCAGTTTGCCACAGTCCCCACCACTCCCTATTCTCTCTCCTATGTGACTTTCGCTTCTTTGCTTTATCCACCTGACCTACCCGGAAGCATGAGTTTGCAACCCTCTTTTCAGCTTCCAGAATGTGCACCCTTTCTCGCATCTCTGAACCTTCATCTGTGCTCTTGGGGCCACCTGGAAGGTTCCTGCTCCACTCTGCCCTGCTCACCTGGGTAATTCCTTCTTCTCTTTGGGGTCACAGCCTAGAATTCACTTTGAGGACACTTCCTATGTCCCCACATCGGAGCTCCATGACCCTCCTCTGTGTTCCTACAGCTCCCTGTATCCTTCCATCCCCATCACAGCATTTATCACAGCACTTAATAATTACCTGTCCCTTCCACGCTTTCCTAGAATGAAAATACTGAAGTAAAGCTTATTAAAAACTTTAAAGAAAGTAAAAGAAATTGAAAGATTTCTTTTAAAGTGCAGAGGGAACTCAGTATTACATAGAGATTGTTACCACTGAGTTTTGTCACAAAATGACCACTCTCTAGCTGGGTAGTTTATTTTCTTGGATTCTTGTCCTAAAGCACTGATAATACTTTGGTTGTTTTTTCACAGTGAGTAAAGAAGTTTAAGTATTTCATATAACAGGGGAGCCTGGATGAGCCAGGCTTGGAATTCAACATCCTCTTTTCTCTTCCTCTGTGGGTTAGTGGTATCTACAGACCCATAAGGGGACCGAGGAGATGTCTGGGGGAAGGAATTTCATCCCGTCAGTAACTGGGTCTAGTAGACCGTGGTGGTGAAGGACAACTTCGGGATGATGGTGGGAGGAACAGTAAGGTCTTTTGACAAGAACCACCTGGGACGACGTGGATCTGGCTCATCTGGGGAAAGACTTGGCTTGAGTCAGAAGGCCCAAGAAGAAGTGTTTCAGGGTGCAATGGAGTGTTGGGTGGACCCATCCAGAGCCAGGAAAGTGACTGGAACTGCAACCTTCAGGGCTCAGGCAACTCTGCAGTGGGGGGCTTTCTACAGGAGCTGAGCTCCCAGGAAGGAAGCTGCTTTCCTCTCAGCACAGGGTTGGGGGGGCGAACACAGGGGGAACTTCAGAAGCAGCATGGGAACATCCCACCAAATATGGGCTGGACTTCAGGCTGAGTTAGCGGTGTAGCAGAGTAGCTCCAAGTTAGGAGGCAGTGGCTTGAGCAGTGCCAAAGAAGCAGGAAAGAAGCAGCCTGGACTGACCAATAAAAGCACACGGAAGCTCCCCTGGGGCATCCCACAGCTTCCAGAGGAAGCTTGAAAGGGCTTCTTTATAGGATGAAATTGAGAGAAGAAAGGGAAAATGTTAAAAAAAAAAAAACAAAGCCCTAAAGAGAAAAGGAACCAAAGAGAACCTAGGTAATTTACTATTATTATTATTATTACCAAATATGATATTCTTTTAACACATATTAATAACATCAGCTTGGCACGATTTAATAACAGTGGTGATGGTAAACCTGTCATATGAGGTGATGCAGTGGAGTAGGTGTTATCATTCCCATTTGACAGATGAGAAAATTGAAGGTCAGAGGAGTCAAGCAATTTATCAAAATGAACAGTTAGAGGACTTAGATCTATACCAGTTCTATCTGTATCCAGGGTCCCTGAACATAATGGCAACAGCAAAAATGATGCAAACATCCCTAGAGGGCTCCACTACACAGCAGGCACTATTCCAAGTTCTCTCCTGTTAACTCTTCTAGGGCTGGCTTCCCTGATTTCTTCGTGGTAAAGAATCCGCCTGCCAAGGCAGGAGACGTGGGTTGGATCCCTGGTCAGAAAGACCCCTTGGAGAAGGAAATGGGCAACCCACTCCAGTCTTGTTGCCTGGGAAATCTCATGGACAGAGGACCTGGTGGGCTATAATCAATGGGGTCACAAAAGAGTCAGACACAACTTGTTCAGTTCACAGACTGGACAACAGCAGTTGTTGTTCCAGTAATCTGATTTTGGAGCTAAACCTGCCTCTCTCTTTTCTGTCCCTGACTCTGTCCTTTCTTGTTCAAGTGAGCTCACCTTCAGGATCTTCCAGTGGCTGGCCTTGCTCTGGGGGATTCTGAAGCCTCTTCTGGTTCTGAAGGGTGGCACTGGAGGGCTGGGGCTGAGCATCCTGTGAAATGTGAGAAGGGCCTGCAGGGGCCAGGGGAGCCTGGTGCTGCTGCTTCTCTGCCAACTGCTGCTGCTGCTGAAATATGGGGGCTGGAGAGGGCTCGGCCCTGGCCAGCCCTGCCCCATGATGGGCCCAGAGGCTGTGCCTGAGATGGCCGGTCCCTGGAGCATTGACATAAAGAGCACAGTATCGAGGGCCCTGGGTGCTGCTAAGAGGAAGGCAGGGGATAGAACTGGACCTGGGTGAGGGAGAAACTCACTAAGTGGTCTTGGAGAGGGGCAAAGTTCCTCTAGGAAGATCATAAGATGGACCTAAGGTCAGAGGTGATGGGCTTACCTGTCTCATTAGGAAGAGAATCCATCCTCCCAGGAGGAGAGCAGTGAGACTGGCTGCCAGCAGGTCTTGGGGTCCCAGGCCTGGATATAGCTCTGAGGTTTTCTTCTCAGGATGCAGCTCCAGGTTCGGAGGTTCCTCCTGGCTCAGGCTCAGGAGCTGAGGACAAAGGGGCTTTCACTCTCAGCAGCCCCTCCTGCTATGGAACCCCTAACCCTTATTCATCACGCAGAACAGGGCTGGGCTTAGCTGAAGGGGTGGAGAGTAAGTGGTTTACATGATGGCAAACCTGGCGCTCTCCGTGGTGCTGAAATTGTGGTGCCCCAGGAGACCTGGGGTGTCACTAAAAAACCCAGATACTCTTGCTGCTGCTGCTAAGTCGCTTCAGTCATGTCCGACTCTGTGTGACCCCACAGACAGCAGCCCACCAGCTCTGCCATCCCTGGGATTCTCCAGGCAAGAACACTGGAGTGGGTTGCCATTTCCTTCTCCAGTGCATGAAAGTGAAAAGTGAAAGTGAAGTCGCTTAGTTGTGTCAGACTCGTAGCGACCCTATGGACTGCAGCCCACCAGGCTCCTCCATCCACGGGATTTTCCAGGCAAGAGTACTGGAGTGGGGTGCCACTGCCTTCAATATCACCAACAAATACAAGTATCTGCCTCCAGAGATTCTGAATTCAGTGAGGTTGGAGTGGGCTCCTAGGTGATTCTGAGGAGCAACCAGATTTGAGAATCATGTCATTCTGAGAACAGATCATGCCTGTTCCTTCTAACCTTGAACTATTAGCAACTCTTGTCCAGTCCTCTCCCAGGAGGGCATGTTTTATAGTTTTTCCATTTTCATTTTCTCACTTGATAAATCTTTTGCCACCTCTAAGCTGAAGAATAAAGAAAACCGTGACCCGTGTTTCACAATTTAGATAGCCAATACCGTTTTGACACTTGTAACACTTTTTCTGGCAATAACAACAAAAAAAGCCTTTCTTCTGAGAAACTGTGAGGTCACTTGACCCACCTCAAATGTTATGCCTAGAAGCCTAAGGAAAAGGGCCAGGGCTGCCCACCCCTGCGGCATCTCCTCACAGGCCCTCTACCCACCAAGCACTGACCTCCAAGAACAGAGTTGGAGCCTGGATGCCTTCTGAGGGTCTGGTCCCAGAAGCCCCACTCCCTGGGGTGGGATGGACTCTCAGCATGGTGGTGTGCAGGACTGGGGGTGGCTCATGGTGTCCTAAGGGGCAGGGACAAGGTCAGTGGGCTGAAGATGACCTCAGCCATCAGGCTCAGAAGCTGGGCTCACAGATCCTTTAAGTTTGGGTGGAAGGGGTCTCACCAATGAGAAGCCACTGGCTAGGGAGGGCCACGCTGCCTGAGGGGTATCTGACACCAGTGCTAGGTGAGCCCCCGCGCTCTCCTGAGACCTGGAGCGTCACCTCCTCTGTGGTGGGGCCGCGGCGGGGGCCAGGGTCAGCCCACGAGGCTATGGCGGAAGATGGAGAGTCATGAGTGGTGGCGGGGGGCTTCTCTCCTGCTTCGTCCCCTCTTTCCAGCCCCTCAGAGGCCCTTTCTCACCACGAGGGCCACCCCAGTGTGAACCAGTGCTTTAGAGACATAGAAGCCAGCTTCATCCTTTCCCACATACAGGGTCATCCTAGTGGGGAAGAGGAAAGGGGAGAAGAATGAGTGAAGGTGGTGGGCAGTTTCAGTCCCATAGTGCCGGCGTCCTCATATGGTCCCCGCCCACACTTACTCTGGCCTGGGTCATGTGACTTGCTTTGACCAATGAGATAACAGCAAATGAGACAATCAGAGGCTTGAGAAATGCTTGTGCATGGCGGCTTGCCTTCTCATGGGGCTCTTTGGAACCCCGAGACCACCACAAGAGGAAAACAAGGTTACTGTGTGGGGGTATGAGAGACCTTATTTGATACCCCATAGGCCAAAGAATCCACTACCTATGAGATAGGTGAGTGAAGCCATTCTAGATTGTCCAGGCAGAAGAGCACTCAGCTAACCCACAAAATCTTGAAAAATAAGAAATGTTCATTCTGAAGCCCTAAATTTGGGGAGTGATTGGTTATATAGCTAAAGCTAACTGGGTCGGGGGGGGGGATTGGGGGCAGGAGGAGAAGGGGATGACCGAGGATGAGATGGCTGGATGGCATCATGAACCCAATGGACGTGAGTCTGGGTGAACTCCGGGAGTTGGTGATGGACAGGGAGGCCTGGCGTGCTGCGATTCATGGGGTCGCAAAGAGTCGGACACGACTGAGCGACTGAACTGAACTGATACAAACTCTACAGTCATTGCTTCTAAATCTGTTTCTAGCCCAGACCTCTTCTAGGAGCTCAGTTTTCTAAATCTGAACTCATCACCTCATTCCTTACCTGCTTCTCTTCCTCCTCCCCACTTCTTCCTCCTCCTCCTCCCCCACTTCCTCCTCCAGTGCTCTCTACCTTTGAAAACAACAGCATTGTGTGCTTCTAGAAACCTGACGGTAATTGGTGACTCCTTGTTCACAATCATCAAACTTTCTAATCACCAAATACTGTCTTTTGCTCTTAATATCTGTTAGCCCTCACTTATTTCCATCTCCAGTGCTTCCGTCCTAGTCCAGACTGTCTTTATCTTCTGCCTGAACTAATGCAATGTTCTGTGCCTGCTTCCTCTCCACAGCACTAAGATGACTTAATGCTGTAGCCAGTTATCTTTCTGAAATAAAAATATGATCAAATCACTTTTTTATCTAAAACCTTCCAATGCCTTCTCCTTAACCTTATCCTAAACCCTTCAAATGATCTGATAAGACCCCTGTTTAACAGCCTCAGATCTTATTCTCGGCTGAGTTGTGCTCCAGCCTTGTTTTGTGAACTTATTCTGTTTCCTGCTTGCCATGATCTGTCTCTCTTGTTTTCTCTTCACCCTTTAGGTTTCAGCTTGTATGTCCCTTCCTCTAGGAAGCTTTCTATGATTGCCTCCTGCCCTCAGTCTTGATTTAGGTGCCCTTTTATACATTCCCATGATACACTATACTTCTCTTATCTCTTCCCTTATCATACCATATCATGATTACCTCTTTACACCCCTGTCTCTTGCACTAGACTCTGAGATTTCTGTAGGTCAGAACACTGGCTATATTACTGTACTCCCAGGGTCTAGCAAGTGATTGCTATGTAGCAAGTGCTCAATTAATATTGGGAGAACCAACTGAATAATGGATAAACTCTGATTTTCCCAGTCTGTCTCCTGGCTCCCCAAGATGGGGATACTAAGGTATTCAGTGTTCTAAGCAAGGGTCATTTTTAAGGTTTTTAAAAATCGATAAACACATGTGCCTGTGCGCTCAGTTGCTTTAGCCGAGTTCAACTCTTTGCGACCCTATAGAGTGTAGTCCACCAGGCTCCTCTGTCCACGGGATTCTCCAGGCAAGAAATTGGAGTGGGTTCCCATGCCCTCCTCCAGGGGATCTTCCTGACCCAGGGATGGAACTCGCATTCCTGCATTGCAGGCAAATTCTTTATGACTGAGCCCTGGGAAAACCCCAATAAACACATAGTACCTACCAATCAGAACAGATGCCTGCTGTAGCACTGGGGTGGAGATATGGAGGCCCTTCCTTGGCCAGATTTTACGCTATTAGTTGCGGAACAGTGAGGCTATCCAGGGGTCCCGGGAGCACACGGTGGGCATGCAGGGCACTGGTTATTTCCCAAACTGTTTGAAATACTGTGGCCCTTGGTCCAGCTGTACTGGTCTGTCGTGGCTGGACACCACACTTGCCCATTGGACCTGGGCTACACTGGTCCAAATACTTCCAGAAGCTCCTCCCCGGCCCCCAGACATGGGTACTTACAGCAGCTGGGTGTCTAAGGCAGGGAAGTGGGTGGCCGTGTCCTGGGGGCCTGAGGCTGGCAGTCGGATGTGGCCCCAGCGGAGGGCAAGGAAGTGCAGGGTGTCTCGAGCCAGTGTGAGGTGGGGTAGCTGGCGCAGGTTCTCCTGGTGCCATGTGTAGACGCCCACCACAGGGACGCCCAAGTCCTGTGTCCAGAGCACCGCGCCGCTCCCTGGGTCCACGGTCAGCAGCAGACCCATCCCACAGGATGCCAGGTAGCTCATGTCTGCCGGGAAAGATGGTTGCAGAGATGTGGTCCGGGAGCCCTGCCCGGAGGCGCTTTGGAGCATCTTGGGGTGGGGAAGTTGCTTCGAGGGTGGGCTGTTAGCAGGGCCCCTCAGGTGTGTGGAGGTCAGGTGAAATCACCTGGGGGGTTATCAGGACATGGGAAGTTCACTGGGTCACTCTGATCAGGCTCAACAGGACAGTTGTGTAAGATGTAGGGGTCAGCTGAGGTCATCCAAAGGCAACTCCGGTGTGCGGATAAGTCCTTGTCACTTAGGATGTGGGGAAGTCAGTCGTGGTCTGGCTGTTGGTCAGTCAGGGTGGTCTGGACACGTGTGGGTAGCATGGGAGTCATTTAGAATGTGAAGGGGGCTCAGCTAGGGGCCTTGTGGGTATCACCGTGATGTGTCAAGGTAATCTGTGTGAGTTCTCAGGTGGAATAGTGGAGTCGGGGTCTGGGAGCGGCTTAGGGCCAGTCGGGGTCATTCAGGCATTTAGGAAGGGCAGTTACTATTATTTTTTAAAACACAACATGATTATATTTTAATACACAACCAAAATACCAAATGCCAGAGTAAATTAATGGCAATAAAATATGCTGTTTCATTTACACTGCATAACAAATGGTTGACACCCTTAGTCATAAATGAGTTCTATGTAACAAATATATTGATATACTAAGGGAAATGAAAAAAAAAAAAAAACCCAAAACTGAAGGAAATGAAATAACACAACTACTATGGATTAGGCATATGAAGATGACTGAGCTGCACAATAACAAAAGCAATCTCTTTGTAATGTTACATTACCCAAGATTAAGAACCTAACATTGGTACAGTTTTAGGAAGCATACCCCAGAGAAGGCAATGCCAACCCACTCCAGTGCTCTTGCCTGGAGAATCCCATGGGTGGAGGAGCCTGGTAGGCTGCAGTCCATGGGGTTGCTAAGAGTCAGACTGAGCGACTTCTCTTTCACTTTTCCCTTTTGTGCATTGGAGAAGGAACTGGCAGCCCACTGCAGTATTCTTGCCTGGAGAATCCCAGGGACGGGGGAGCTGGTGGGCTGCCGTCTATGGGGTCGCACAGAGTCGGACACGACTTAGCAGCAGCACCAGCAGGAAGCATACTCACAGTCATGATATCAAGGGGGGTGGTGACTCTAGGGGCAGTCACTCAGGGTCATCTCTCATCTCTGTCAACACTGGGGGTCAGGTGGGACACACAGGGACTGCTCAGCTGTGCAGGGGTTGCTTGGGGGTCACTTGGGGTCTGGGGAGCACCCAGGGTGACCTGGCTGGGCTCACTGCAAGTGTGAAGGAGTCAGGATGCTGAAAGCTTCTCGGGGTACAGGAGGGTCAGAGGCTGCATGTTGAGTGGGTGACCTAGGCTGTCCAGCAAGAGGGTGTCGTTCAGTACGTGGGGCCCTCGGGGGGTCAGATGGGTCTGAAGGTGGTGGGGCTTGGTTGTGGATGCCACTCAGGGTTCCTCGAGTTGGGGACCTTGCTCTAAGGTGGGGCCAGGGCAGGGAGATACTCACATTTACCAGGTGAGCCGTCCACGGGGGGTGCAGAGTAGCGGCGGAAGGTGGTGTTCCAGCGCAGGGCCGGGGTCCTGGGGTCATGCATGGTGACTGTGTACTCTGGGGACACCCAGAAGCAGGGTTGCCAGGAACGCCCACGTGACGCTCCTCCCCACCCCCACCTGGGGGCCTCATTTTGCGGAGGGAGAGGCTTCCCGAGCACCCAGTCTGGAGGCCAGACTCTGTGAGCATCACCACGGCTGAACCAGGTTTTTTTTGTTACTGCTGTGTTCCTGGCTCCTTGTTCAGTGCTCAGTGATGAGTTTGTTGACCGACAGAGTGATTGACTGGCCTGAACTCAGCGTGGAGAGTGACTGCCAGGCCTGGGCAAAGCCAAAGCGGGGGCTGTCCAGAGCTTGGGGAGCAGCTGGGGTCTGACTCACGCGTCCGGCCGATGTAGAGGCGGGGTGTAGAGGGCCGCTCTGTGGTCAGCGTCATCTGCGTCTTCCCTGACTCAGGATCCACCACAAACCAGGCATCCTGCTTCCGGCCTGTGGAGGTGGGGAGGGTGCCCGCTCTCTAGGTGACCCGGAGAGGGTGTGCAGCCTGTCTGCACCGTGCCCTGCCGGCCTGTGGAGGTGGGGAGGGTGCCTGCTCTCTAGATGACCTGGAGAGGGTGTGCAGCCTGTCTGCCCCGTGCCCTGCCGGCCTGTGGAGGTGGGAAGGGTGCCCGCTCTCTAGGTGACCTGGAGAGGGTGTGCAGCCTGTCTGCACTGTGCCCTGCTGGCCTGGCTGGACCTCGGTCCCGTCCCTGCTGGACTAGGACCCCAGGCTGGAGGGATGCTTACCTGTGTAGAAGACGCCATCAGAGCTGCGACACGGGGAGGCGTGAACCAGCTCAGGGATGGTGAAGGGCAGCCTCTGGGAGCGGGAAGAGCAGAGAAACACATGCAACCTATTCGCTGGGCACAACGATGATCATATCCATTTCCCGAGAGGCTGAGTAACTTGGCTAATGTCACACAGCGCTAAGTAGCAGAGCCAGCTTCCAGAACCCACACAATTAACCACTTTGCTACACGACCTCCGAAGGAGCTGCAGTAAATCCTACCCCCAGAGCCAAGATGCCACCTGATCATGCGCTCCTGGACTAACAACCTTGGAAACACTCGCTGAGACTTGAAAAATTTCAGCAGCCACGATGGCCTCAGAGATGCTGGGGAACCGTGCCAGATTAAGGGACACCCACAAGGCTGGCCTCCTTGGTGGCTCAGATGGTAGAGACTCTGCTTGCAATGCAGATCCCTGGGTTGGGAAGATCCCCTGGAGAAGGGCATAGCAACCTGCTTCAATATTCTTGCCTGGGAAATCCCATGGACAGAGGAGCTGGTGGGCTACAGTCCATGCGGCTGCAAAGAGTCAGACACAACTTAGCGACTGACACTTTCACTTTCAAGAGACATGAGGACTAGATGCAAGGGGTGGTCTTGGTTCAAGTTCTGGACTGAAAACAATAAAGCACACCATTGGGACACTTGACAAAATTAATACGAGGCTTCTCTGGTGGTCCAGGGGTTAAGAATCCACCTGCCAATGCAGAGGATACGGGTTTGATCCCTGGCCTTGGAAGATCCCACACGCTCCACAGTAACTAAGCCTGTACACTGTAACAACTGAGGGTGAGCGCTCTGGAGCCTGTGAGATGCAGCTAGAGAGTAGCCCCCACTTGCCACACAGCCAAAAACAAATAATTAATTAAGTAAAGTCTTTAAAAAATGAAACATTAATATGGACTGTGGATTAGGTAACTCTTGCCTCAATGTTAAATCTCCTGATTTTGAGAATTTACACTCAGGTTGTGTAGGAGAAAGTCGTCATTTAGGAATATACAATGATACTTTAGGAATAAAGGGGCAGAATGTCTGCAATTCTTTCTCAAAGACTTCAAAAAAGAAATTTTATATATACACATGTAATAATCCATCTATATCTATAGATAAACATGTGGAATATTATCTATCTATATCTATTAAGATAGAATAATATAAATTTTATATATACATGTTTAATATTATCTCTATATATCCATCTATTATTATAGAATAATATAAATTTTATATATATGAAAGTGAGAGTGCAAGTCACTCAGTCATGTCCAACTCTTTGCAATCCCATTGACAGTCCATGGAATTCTCCAGGCCAGAATACTGGAGTGGGTAGACTTTCCCTTCTCCAGGGGATATTCCCAACCCAGGGATCAAACCCAGGTCTCCCTCATTGCAGGCGGATTCTTTACCAGCTGAGCCACAGGGGAAGCCCAAGAATACTGGAGTGGGTAGCCTATCCCTCTCCACCTGATCTTCCCGACCCAGGAATTGAACCGGGGTCTTGTGCTTTGCAGGCAGATTCTTTACCAACTGAGCTATCAGGGAAGCTGTTTATATACATACATACATATATATATACATATATATACACACATACATGTAATATTATATCTATCTACTAAGAGAGAATAATAGAGTGAAAGTGATGACATTAAAAAAAATTGATGCAGCTGTGTAAAGGGAATAAAGAATGGCTCTGTACTATCCTTGCATTTTTTCCTTAGGTTTGAAATTATATCAAAGTGAAAAAAAAAATCCCCAAACTCCACATATAGAGCTCTTAGAAGACAGCACCCCAGGCACAAACACGTACTCAGTTAGGATGGACAACAAAAGAAGGCAATACAACCTACAGTTGGCATGTAAGGTTAGTGCCGTGATAGGGGAGCACAGGAGCTGAGGGTACCTGACGCAGGTGTGCGGGGCGGAAGGACTGAAGGAGGACGTTCAGTGGCGCATTCATTCATTCAGTCATTTCACCTATTACTAGCTGGGTGCTGGGGCCCAAGTGCCTTTCTGCACAGAGTTACATTTCTGGTGTGTGTGATAACAAACAAAGAAAAACACATAAATGACAATGCCGGTAGTGGTTCAGTTCAGTTCAGTTCAGTCGCTCAGTTCTGTCCGACTCTTTGCGACCCCATGAATCGCAGCATGCCAGACCTCCCTGTCCATCACCAACTCGCGGAGTTCACTCATACCCACGTCCATCGAGTCAGTGATGCCATCCAGCCATCTCATCCTCTGTGGTCCCCTTTTCCTCCTGCCCCCAGTCCCTCTCAGCATCAGAGTCTTTTCCAATGAGTCAACTCTTCGCATGAGGTGGCCAAAGTACTGGAGTTTCAGCTTTAGCATGGGTAGTAACTGTTACTAAAACAAACTCAGAAAACCAGGATAGAGAGTGATTAGAGACGCTATTTCACATAGGGAGGCTAGAGAGTAAGAACTCAAGCCAAGGGAGTGGTGAGGCTCAGGAGCACGTGGAGGGCAGAGGGAGGGAATGCTGAGACCACCAGCAGGGCCACCTACCGAAGAGCCCAAGTGGCATGTTTGAGGAACAGCCAGTGCACTGGGAATGGGGATGGAGAAGCGCAGACGGAAGTGGAGGCAAGCTGGAGGCAAGATCACGGGCTGGAAAGGAGTTTGGCTTTTAAATTGGGCCTTGGGGGATAAATAGGAACCAGCGTGGGGAAGGGGAGCATGTTTCACAAATACTCTGGTTCTCCTTATGGGCTCCTGGTGAGATTACCCGTCTTTTTGTGCTTAAAGTGGGCACAGCCATGAAATCCATTTTAGCCGAAGGGAGGGTGCAGAAGAAACCATGTCACTTTCTACACTTTTTGGTGCAGGAGAAGCCCAGGTTGAGACAGAGCATCTGACAGCTTGGATCTGCAGGAGACCATAGTGGACAGAGCCCCTGAGGACCCACATGGATCACACGGTGTGAGCAAGAGAGCAAGCCCTGAGGATCCACGGGGATGTGTGTGCTGTTACTGCAGCGAGCTGGAACCCAGGCAGTGTGGAACCCTATGGGGAAAATCTGGGTGAAGCTCCAGAGCTGGCATATTCAAGAATGAATCAGTGTGAGTGTGTGCACGTGTGTGACACACAGGTGCCCGTGGGTGGGTGAAGATGCTGCAGGAGTGAGCTGTTCCTGATGCGCTTTGTTGGGGCGACTGGACTTTATCCCAGAGGCAGGGGAGTGATGTCACCGACAGCCACACCTGCCCCATAAGACCCGATGGCGGACACACAGCTGGGTGAACAGGAGGTCTGCTCTCTGCCTCTCTCCCGGGAGACACACTCGTGTGGATCCCATCAGTGGGCGCCCTGTTGTCTGGCTTTCAGTGGGGCTGGGATAAGGGAAGAGGCAGAAACAGGGGGAGGGTTCCCTGGGCTCCTCTCCCAGAGTCATCGTGGGCTGGCTGTGCCTCTCCCCCAAAGGCCTCCTGTCACATGGTCCTCTCCCCAAACCCCTTCCAGCTCCAGGTAGTGTTAACTGCTCCCCCCGCCAGCTTAGAGCTGATAAATAGCATCCCACAGTACGGGCCATAGGACTCGGCACTTGGCCTTCCAGTCTCCTCCCCTCCGCCCCATGGGTAGCTCAGCTGATAAATAATTTGTTTGAAAAGAAGGATACCCCAGTTCCACTCCTAGGTCGGGAAGATCCCCTGGTGAAGGGATAGATAAGGCTACCCATTTCAGATTCTTGGATTTCTCTGGTGGCTCAGACGATGAAGAATCTACCTGCAATGAGGGAGACCTGGATTCTACCCCTGGATTGGGAAGATCCCTTGGAAGAGGGCATGGCAACCCACTCCAGTACTATTTGGGCAAACTTCGGGAGATGTTTCGGAGAGATGGCGAGGGACAGAGAGGCCTGGCACGCTGCAGTCCATGGGGTCGCGAAGAGTCAGACACGACTGAACAACAATACCAGGCCCCCATCTTTGTAAGTAACCCCATTAATAACACATCCTTAAGCTCACCAGTAGGAGTGTGCTGTGTATTTGCTGGGGCCTGCCTGTTGGACACACCATGGACACACCAACATTTCTTATCAATTCAGTTTCCTAATCACAGAGTAAGCCCATCCTGGCAGGCCTCCCATGGCACAGTCAGAGCTTGACACTGCCGGCCTCTGCGCTTGCCCAAGTGACCAGCTTTGGCTGATGAGACATTAGTGAACGTGATACAGGCAGCCTCCCTACCCAGGGGCTCTACACCCACAGATTCAACCAATTGCAGATTGAAAATATTTTAAAAAAAAAAAAAAAAGCTTCAGGAAGTTCCAAAAAGCAGAACTTGACTTTGCTGCACACCTGGCAACTGCTTACATGACATTTACATTGTATTAGGTCTTAGAAGTAATCTAAGATGGTTTAAAGATATGAGAGGGTACCTTTAGGTTATATGCAAATACTATGCCGTTTTACATAAAGGATTTGAGCACCCTCTGATTTTGGTGGTGGGAGCTTGACCTGGAACTGATCCTCTGTGGATACTAAGGGATACGAGAATAAGCAAAGCTTGAAGACTGCTCATGCCCTGGCCTTGCCCCCTCCTGCTGCTTCTGATTCCCTTGTTGATACCATGTGAACAAGTCCAGGCTTGTCTGCTTAAAGATGAGAGACCCCTGGCCCACTGGCCCCGTCAAAAGCCAACCAACTACCAACCAGCTTTCAGAAAAAGAGGCAGCTGACTGAGAGCTGACCACAGATGCTTGAGCAAGACCACCCGGCTGAGTCCAGCCTCAACTGTCATCCCAGGAAAATGAGTTAAATAAACTGTCTGCATTTGAAGTTTTGGGGCGACATGTTATTTAGCAAAAAGTAACTGATACACGGGCTTCCCAGCAGTAAAGAATCCACTGGCCATTGTAGGAGATATAGGTTCGACCCCTGGGTAGGGAGGATCCCCTGGAGAAGGCAACCCACTCCAGCACTCTTGCCTGAAGAATCCCATGGACAGAGGAGCCTGGTGGGCTGCAGTCAGTGATGTTGCAAAGAGTAGGACATGACAGCAACTAAACAACAACCTATATATATGTTTCCCCTAAAAACCCTCAGAGCCACTGGAGAAGCTCCTGACACTCTCAGCAACCTGACAGTCTGCTGTACAGATACAGCCAGAGTCAGCCCCCAACTCCAACCTCGACAGGCTGCTCCAGACAGCCTTGCCCTAGTGCTTTCAGACTTCATCCTCCGCAGGACACTCAGATTCTGGCCCTACAGTCCCCTCAGTGCCCTGGCTAACAGAAGTCCTGATCCTTGCCCATCCAAGCACAGTACACAACACACCATTAATCCTTGCTGTTTCTGGGTCCCCAAGATGTACAGGCTGCCATCAGCTGGGTCTGAGAGAAAGACGGTCCTGTGGGGCAGAGGAATGGGGGGAAGGTTTGTTCACACCCCCTGATTCCATGAAGGCCCCTTCCTTCCAACTTCCCTGCCAGTAGGAGCCCTCCCCCGACAGGAAGCACCACAGAGCTCCAGACCCGAATTTCTTCCCTTCCTTCCAGCCCACGTGCCCTTCCAGGCAACCCTGGCTTCCCCATCTCCCAGCTGTCCGTGCCTTGAGAAAGCCCAGTCCACTTACTCTGTGACGTATGTTGGTCCCTGGATGATGGGATCTGCAGGACAAGGACACAACCATGAGCAGTCCCCTCCAGACTCTCCATTGAAAGGCATACCTCACATTGGTACTTACCATGTGCTGGACACCAAGTGGGCATTTTGTCATGAGCGTAATGTAATAGCTCTCCTGTAGATAGGGTCGTTACCCTTGGCCCTATTTTACAGGTGAGGACATTGAGGCTCAGAGAGGTGAAATGACTTTTCCAAGGTCATACAGCCTGGGTAAGTGGTAAAGCTGATGGAAGACACCTGAGTATTGGATTCTAGACCCCATGCTCTTATCCTGAGGTGACCTCCCCCAGCTCGAGGACCAAGAAGTGACAGCCCTTCTTTACCATCTTTCAGTGTCCACTTCAAGTCTCCTGTCTGCTTGCTCAGTGCATGGAGACTTCCATCCAGGGTGGACACAAACAGGAGGTTCTCTGGCGTGAAGCTCTGCACCTGTAGTGGAAACAAAGCCACCTCTTCTGAGAGGCCTGGGACCACCCTAGTCCTTTCAGGCAGGGACCCCCTGTCCCCCAGAGGGAAATGGAAGAAGGATGGATGACTGGGAAAGCTGCTGGCTCCACCCTCTGATCTCCAAGACCCTAGAGAGGGGTGACAGTGGGAGCTGGGAGCCTGGCTCCTTTACAAAAGGACATCAGTGACTCTTATAGCCTCCCTAAGAGACTGATGCTTTTATTAAAATTTTTTATTTGGCATAGCTGGATTTTAGTTGCAGCATGAGAGCTTCCCTGGTGGCTCAGACAGTAAAGAATCCGCCTACAATGCAGGAGACTCAGATTCAACCCCTGGGTCAGAAAGATCTCCTGGAGAAGGAAATGGCAACCCACTCCAGTATTCTTGCCTGGAGAATTCCATAGACAGAGGAGCCTGGAGGATTATAGTCCATGGGGTCGCAAAGAGTTGGACATGAGTGACTAACACGTTCACTCTCACTTGAGGGCTCTTGGTCTGGCACGCAGGATCGAGTTCTCTGATCAGGGATCAAACCCAGGCCCCTGCATTGGGAGCACAGAGTCTTCAGCATTGGACCACCACAGCAGTCCAGAAAGCGGGGCTATTATTCTTACCACTGTACAGGTGAAGGAGACTAAGGCTCAGAAAAGTTAGGTAATCAGCCTAAAGCCACACAGATAAACGGCAGGACTGGGACCTGAACCACCGTCTCTCTGGTTCCAGCACCTGGTCCCTTTCTCCTTGGCTTCACTGTCTGCCTCTCTGGGGATGACCATTCTGCGCCCCCGCCCCCCAAACCGGCCCAGCTACTTTTGGTGCCAGCCTGCAGGGGGCCCCTTGGACCAAGGCTGGGGGTGGCCTTGGTAGGGAGGCTGGCCCTGCCCCAGCGCCTGGCCCCCGCTGGGCTAACTCACCTGCTCTGGCCCTTCCTTGAGCAAACAGGGTGGGGCTGAGCTCCTAGCAGGAACTCTAACATCCGGGTGGCCCTGCCGCACCTCTGCAAAGGCCATATCTTGCCCCCGGACGCCCAGGTTTGGGGGGCAAGCCAATGGTTTTAGAGTAGAGTCAGGAAGCTGCCTCTGAGCCCTCTCTTTTCCGCGCTGTTTTGTGATCTGCCACACGGCAGGAGGGAGACTGTCCTGGGCAAGAAGCTGCAGACAGTCCACGGTCGAGTTTTGTTTGACCATCAGGGGGTTTAAAATTTTGTCTACCAATTTCTAAAAATTGGAACGATTTCACTTAAAAAGTCAAGTTTCTAATTTTTGTCATTTCTAGCTTTTTTTTTTTTTCCTGGAAACACCCAATCTGGCCACACTGTGCTCACATTCCTAGATGGCAACCATGGGGGTGGGTCTCAAGCTGGAAGTGGGCCTGGGGTGGCACGAGCAGTTGCCTCGTGTGTGTGTGTGTGTGTGTGTGTGTGTGTGTGTGTGTTGCTCAGTGGTGCCTGACTCTGCGACCCCATGAACTGTAGCCCGCCAGGATCCTCTGTCCATGGAATTCTCCCAGCAAAAAGACCAGAATGGGTTGTCATTCCCTTCTCCAGGGAATCTTCCCCACCCAGGGATCAAACCTGGGTCTCCCAGGTTGCAGACAGATTCTTTACCATCTGAGCCACTTGGGCACAGTTGCCTCTGGGAGGCTAATAACTGTGCTGGGGGTTATAGGTTAGACTCCTGGGTTGTAGTCCTGGCTTTTCCCTCTCACTGCATTTCTGTAAGACTGGACTTTTCCATTCCCGGCACAGTTGAACCAGATTCCCATAGGTCCAACTTATCCCAGAGGTTTTAAGTTCAGGGTCCAGTCCCTGGTAAGGGGGAGCGCTATGATCCGCCTGAATTTGTCTGTAAAAATCGGTGTGTGGGCGCACTTCTCCACAGGGGACCTTTAAAGTTCCAAGGAAGCCGGGTTCCAGAAGTTTTAAGAGGCCTGGCAGGAAAGCGAGGGCCCCCTCCCTCGGGCTGTTCCCTTCCCCCTTCCCCCCACGCCGCAGGAGGGGCGGGATGCTGGGTCCCCTCTGCAGCTCGTGGGGCAACTGACAACTCCCCCAAACGAGGAGATTTTCTCCGGCCAGGGGCTGACTTGGGGCCACCCGAACCCGGAGGAGGGCGAGGCGCCCCTGTGGCCCCGCCGCACCCCCGGACGCCTGCGCCCGGATCGGAGCTTGGAGGCTCCGCGGCCGCCCGCTTCTCTCACCTGGGGCCTGAGCGTCCCGAGGAGCGCCGCGAGCTGGAGCAGGAGCGGGGGCCACGGGCCGGACCCCCGGACTGCGCTTGCCATAGCCCGCGTAGACGGCGGCCGCGTGGCTGGCCCGGTCCCTCGGTGCCTCCGGGGAACCGCCCGGCCTCCGCCCGCCCGGAGGAGACTCCGCCCAGGTTGGGCCAGCTGGGTGCTCGGGCTCCCTCCTTCCCCTGCCCTTCCCATCGCACTCACACCCGCAACCCCCGGACACCCCGCAAGGGATGGCTCCGAGCTTTCCTGGGAAAGGCATTTTCCCAACGGAGGCCCTTACGGAGAATGTCCCACCTGCCAAGTATTATTCCAAGTGCTTTTACATCCGTCATTAACTCACTGACCCTTCACGGCACTTCCAAGGTAAAAGCTGAGGCTCAGAACTCGGATTCGAACTCAGATGTCTGACCTCAGAGCTTGTGCTGTTTGTTATTATGCT
The DNA here is from genome assembly GCA_006408695.1 of Aepyceros melampus. NCBI lineage: Eukaryota > Metazoa > Chordata > Mammalia > Artiodactyla > Bovidae > Aepyceros > Aepyceros melampus. Next base: position 1,189,009 of record SJXQ01001055.1, read on the forward strand.
AGTGGCCTCTACCGAGAGATGATGAAATACAAATCAATTACTCATTCAATAAAAATTTATTACGTTAAATTAATTCCCGGAGGAGACTCCGCCCAGGTTGGGCCAGCTGGGTGCTCGGGCTCCCTCCTTCCCCTGCCCTTCCCATCGCACTCACACCCGCAACCCCCGGACACCCCGCAAGGGATGGCTCCGAGCTTTCCTGGGAAAGGCATTTTCCCAACGGAGGCCCTTACGGAGAATGTCCCACCTGCCAAGTATTATTCCAAGTGCTTTTACATCCGTCATTAACTCACTGACCCTTCACGGCACTTCCAAGGTAAAAGCTGAGGCTCAGAACTCGGATTCGAACTCAGATGTCTGACCTCAGAGCTTGTGCTGTTTGTTATTATGCTAGTGGCCTCTACCGAGAGATGATGAAATACAAATCAATTACTCATTCAATAAAAATTTATTACGTTAAATTAATTAAATTAAATATGTAACCTCAGCCTGGGAAGCAGGAAAGGTAAAGTCCCTGTTTTCACAATATTTACACATTCCTAAGCGTTAGATGGGCCTCCCTGCTGGCTCAGGAGTGAAGAATCCACCTACAATGCAAGAGATGTGGGTTCGATCCCTGGGTCCGAAAGATCCCCTGGAAAAGGAAATGGTAACCCACTCCAATATTGTTGCCTGGGAAATCCCATGGAATTCCCTCATTGCCTTCTCATATAGTTTCCCCATCCCCAGCACTTGAGCAAGAATTCCTGCCTCTGGCTTTGTTTTTAAGAACTTACCAGATCTAAGATGTCCTCTGACCATCAATATGGTTAGCTTTGGAAAATCCAACTGCCTCATGGTGCAAAACTTCTTTTAGAAATAGGTACATCATGAATCCTTTGGTTCACTTTGTTACTCCCTCATGCGTAGCTGGTCCAAGACCCCCAAATCAACATAATAAACTTAACTTCATAACAAAAGTGATTGTCATTCTAGAAACCAACCCAAGCTCTTGAGCCAGTTGAGCCTACCTTTATGCTTTATATTTTGTACTCTGCACATCTGTTTTAAAACGTTCGTTGTGTTTCTTAATTATGCTTGAGTTCGTAGGACTTTCTCATGCAATAAATTTGATTTACATGAACACAAACAAGTGAACTGGTTTAGGTAATTTGTGTGTGTAATGATATAAGTAACACATTCTACAAACTTAGCAAACATTTAAAAAATATATAAATTAGAAAACTCATTCATGTTTTCACCTCTTGGAAGCACAGCATCTCTGTTAACATTCTGTTTTTATTTCCCCCAGTGTTTTTTTCCCTGTGCCTATACATCTGGTGGGTCAGTTCAGTTCAGTCGCGCAGTCGTGTCCGACTCTTTGCGACCCCATGAATCACAGTACGCCAGGCCTCCCTGTCCATCACCAACTCCCGGAGTTCACTCAGACTCACGTCCATTGAGTCTGTGATGCCATCCAGCCATCTCATCCTCGGTCGTCCCTTTCTCCTCCTGCCCCCAATCCCTCCCAGCATCAGGGTCTTTTCCAATGAGTCAACTCTTCGCATAAGGTGCCCAAAGTACTGGAGCTTCAGTTTTAGCATCATTCCTTCCAAAGAAATCCCAGGGTTGATCTCCTTCAGAATGGACTGGTTGGATCTCCTTGCAGACCAAGGGACTCTCAAGAGTCTTCTCCAACACCACAGTTCAAAAGCATCAATTCTTCGGTGCTCAGCCTTCTTCACAGTCCAACTCTCACATCCATACATGACCACAGGAAAAACCATAGCCTTGACTAGACGGACCTTAGTCGGCAAAGTAATGTCTCTGCTTTTGAATATACTATCTAGGTTGGTCATAACTTTTCTTCCAAGGAGTAAGCGCCTTTTAATTTCATGGCTGCAGTCACCATCTGCAGTGATTTTGGAGCCCAAAAAAACAAAGTCTGACACTGTTTCTACTGTTTCCCCATCTATTTCCCATGAAGTGATGGGGCCAGATGCCATGATCTTCGTTTTCTGAATGTTGAGCTTCAAGCCAACTTTTCCACTCTCCTCTTTCACTTTCAACAAGAGGCTTTTTAGCTCCTCCTCACTTTCTGCCATAAGGGTGGTGTCATCTGCATATCTGAGATTATTGATATTTCTCCCAGCAATCTTGATTCCAGCTTGTGTTTCTTCCAGTCCAGCATTTCTCATGATGTACTCTGCATACAAGTTAAATAAGCAGGGTGACAATATACAGCCTTGACGTACTCCTTTTCCTATTTGGAACCAGTCTGTTGTTCCATGTCCAGTTCTAACTGTTGCTTCCTGACCTGCATACAGATTTCTCAAGAGGCAGGTCAAGTGGTCTGGTATTCCCATCTCTTTCAGAATTTTCCACAGTTTACTGTGATCCACACAGTCAAAGGCTTTGGCATAATCAATAAAACAGAAATAGATGTTTTTCTGGAACTCTCTTGCTTTTTCCATGATCCAGCGGATGTTGGCAATTTGATCTCTGGTTCCTCTGCCTTTTCTAAAACCAGCTTGAACATCAGGGAGTTCACGGTTCACATATTGCTGAAGTCTGGCTTGGAGAATTTTGAGCATTACTTTACTAGCATGTGAGATGAGTGCAATTGTGCGGTACTGTGCAATCTGGTGGGTACTGTGTTGAAATGTTAACAGTGTTTTACCCACCAGAGCCTCTTTTTCCCCCTGACAGCCCTTCTCCTATTTGAATGAGGCTGCCCTGACTCTGTTGCCTCAGAGAAGGGGTGAAGCAGCAGAAAGAGAGAAAAGGACGCTTCTTTTACCTTTTGAGTATTTCTGTAACTCGTGGCATGAACCTAGATTTAAGAGAATGAATAAGGAGAGTAGAGGAGAATCTGCAGACACGAAGAGGAAGGAGGAGCAAGGGATGAGAAGATGTTGCAGGTCCCTGGGAAAAGGGGATCCCTCTGTAGCCCCTTCACTCAAGGACAGGACCCCACGTAGACACTTGGGATCCAAGGGCAAGGGGATCTGTGTCTTAATTTCTGGATGGAAATGCTGCATGCTGTGTCTGGACAGAGGGGGCGCTAGGGAGGTTCCCACTGCCCACTGTGATACGGAGGTGGGCATGTGTGTGCTCAGTCATGTCCGACTCTTTGCGACCCCATGGACTGTAGACTGCCAGGCTCCTCTGTCCATGGAGTTTTCCAGGCAAGAACACTGGAATGGGTTACCATTTCCTCCTCCAGGGGATCTCCTGACTCAGGGATTGAACATGGGTGTCCTGCGTCTCCTGCATTGGCAGATGGATTCTTTACCGCTGAGCCACCCGGGAAGCCCGATATGGAGGTGGGGGGGTGGCGGTGGGTACTTTTCAAAATGCTGGAGGGAGGAAGCGGGAGAGAGACAGAGAAGGAGGGGAAAGACGCTTCAGAAAGAAAAGAGGGACAGTGCGGCACAGGCCGGCAAGGACAAAGGCCAGGACGCAAAGGCTGTCTCGGGATGGCGGCTGGGACGAGGACTCGGGACC
>SJXQ01001055.1:1194159-1220952 GCA_006408695.1 Aepyceros melampus
GCATCACGGACTCAATGGACATGAGTCTGAGTGAACTCCGGGAGTTGGTGATGGACAGGGAGGCCTGGTGTGCTGTGATTCATGGGGTCGCAAAGAGTCGGACACGACTGAGCGACTGAACTGAACTGATATTATGCCTTAATATAAAGCTATTGGAAGAAAATTTTACTAGACTAGTTGTCTAGTTTTGAATCACAAAATATAGTTACTATATTGTATAAATAATATGTTCCAGGCATTGAAATTAATACAAGGTAAACATGGCTTCATTTTTGCTTTCTCTTTGGAGTTTTCTAATAACATTTATTTTTACAATTAAATAATGATTCAGAAAGTAGATACAATGGTATCACCAAACTCATTTTATGAACATAAATAATGAGATAAATAAGCAGTTGGATATTTATGTCTGAGGCTGAGGCTGAGTGAGGTCTGGGTTGAAATGTAATAGGGGAAGTGATCAGCATAAAATGGTATTTAAAGTTATGAAACTGAAGAGGATCCCATAGGAAAGGGTGTAAGCCAAAAAAGAGAAGTCAAAGAACTAAGCCTTGAGGTGCTGTAAAATTTCAGTGTCAAGTTGCTCAAAAGCAACAGGGGAAGGAGTCTGAGACAGGGCACCTAGACAGATGGTCAAATTAGTCTCCTGGAAGGCATGTGCAGAAAATGTTTAAAGGAGAAGAGATCAACTGTGTGATGTCTTATAGAGCGAAGCCTAAAAATTAAGGAGTGGATCTAGCAATGTGCAAGACATGATGACTTCTTGACAGCAAGAAACCTTGTCGTCCTCCCTTCCAAACAACTTCCCAAAAGAGCCATAGACAGCAGCTGGACTATATATGTCCATCATTCAATGGAATCTAGTCACTTAGATTAAATGACAAATAGAGATGTAATAGTGAAAATGAAAATAACAACTCTGTATTGCGTATTTACTCTGTCTGGCAGTGTTATGCATTCAGAAGGTATTAACTTGGTTAACAAAGAGGTTACCAGCTATTGATTTGCAGTTGAAGAAACTGCCTGCTGGTTTGCCTATGAGGAAACTGAGGTCTAGAGAAATTAAATGATTTCCTGTTAATAAACGGTAGAGGCAAATTCGAATCTGAATTTTCTTGATCTCAAAGTTTACGCCTTCTTCTCTACCATAATTAAATATCAACAGAGATATGCATCTAGTTACATGTATGTGTCATAATAGTAATAATTCAAAAAAAAAAGGATGAAAAGATAATCTGGAGGGAAAATTTTTTTGCCAGAAGTGTCAAAGCCATCTGGGAAACCTGTCTTCAAACCAGATAGTGCTGACTACTGTATAAACAACTTGGATATATTGAAGAAAAAAAATAACTGAATTTATAACTAGCTCAGATATCTTTCCATGACATCATTAGGAGATGTCTCAGTTAATTAAAGGAAAATAAGCTTGTTTCCATAAATATACACATAACTGACACAAACTTCTAGGATTATTAAGGATGCTAGATATTGTCCAATCATTGTCAGAAATCAAATTTCTATAAATAAATCAGCATGCATTTCTCTACCCAGAACCTACCTACACAAGGATGGAAATGGGTTCACTGTAATTTAACAATCTCTCTTTCCTTCTGTGTCTGTCTGTCTCTTTCTACATATATATGTATATATTATATATGATATATATATAACATTTATAATATTCCATATTCTCTCTCAATGTATATTTAAAACTTAAACATATATTTATAGAGAGAATATGGTAAGACTATATTGCTGAGAGAGATTTTATTGCTGAGAGAGATTCAGCAATAATAAAAGCTGTTTTGCTACTGTTTTGCTACTGCTATTTCCCAGCTACTGCTGGGAATCTTACTCACAGGTGCATTAGCTTTTTTCTTATTCTAATCTTGCTACCAATTCACTGGGATTAGTATTTTGACAGGTTTGCTTTGTTTTTATTTGCAGTAACTTACTGTAGAAAGTTTACTGTTTAATAATAAATATAACCTCACTCATGAACAAATCAAACTGATAAAAACGTCTGATCAGAGTTTTTATTTCAACTGCAAATTCTATGCATTGTTAAAATGCATATGGATGATATGGGTATGACTACTGCACCTTCTTTTCAATAAATCAAGTCATCTCTTGATTTATTATTTATATGAGTTGCTTCCAGTAAGCAGTCACTTAGTGCTACTGCAGATACAAAACTAAAGAAAATATGAAATGAACATATAAACTTTAGGAATTCACATCTGATCACATCAAAACTTCATTGTTAATTATTTCACAGAAGAAAATGTTTATGGCTTTTATATAAAATATTTCAATAACATAAAAAGCCAAAGAAGGTGATTTAATATTATAATGATAAATTTGATGCTGGCATTGTTTCTAAAATAAAGAAAAACAGGAACTAACTTTTGATTAATTACATAAAACAATCTTAACAGATATTTCATGTATTTATTCAGCAGATATGTATTCAGATTCTACTATGGACCAGGACTATACTAGGCACTAAGAGTGCAGCAGAAAAAAAAAGAAAAAGAACAAGAAAACTCCACACACTTGTGGAGGTTTAATTTCCCAAACAGCCTGTATCTATTATCTCTGTTTTCCAGATAAGAAAACTCAAGCATAGAGAAATTAATCAATTTGGCTAAGTTTGCACATCTAGTTAGGGGGCAAGTAGAAATTTGATTCTAAATTTTCCCAATATTCTCTCTGTTTTCCACTATGCTACATTAAATGTGCTCCTCATTACATATCAACTGCCTAAAATTAACAAAAGATTTATAGATCTGCTTTTTAACTCTCCAGAATAAGCCACAAATTTAACACAATATCAATAGAAATGACAATAGTGTGTACTTCTTGAGTTAGACAAATTGATTATAAAATTCAGAAAGAAGTAAACAATCAGGAATAGCCAGGAAATCCCTAAATAACACATACAATGTGAGCCAACTAGCCATACCAGCATCAAAAACATTACAAAATGTCTACAGTTAAAACAGTAGAGTACTTAGGGTTAACTAGGCCAACAAAAAAGAGCAGAAGAAGCAAAAATAGACCTAAATGCACATAGGTCTATCCCATGAAATTAATTACCTTTATGGATATACAATTTTATACCATGAAATTCATCCATTTAAAGTTTATAACCTGTTGTTTTCTAGAATATTCACAGAGTTGAGCAAGAATCACATTCTAATTGTAGAACATTTTCTCTCTCCTAAAGGTAGGCTACAGCCCACAGGGTCGCTGAGTTGGACACCACTGAGCGACTTCAATTTCACTTTTCACTTTCACGCACTGGAGAAGGAAATGGCAACCCACTCCAGCGTTCTCGCCTGGAGAATCCCAGGGACGGGGGAGCGTGGTGGGCTGCCATCGATGGGGTCGCACAGAGTTGGACACGACTGAAGTGACTTCGCAGCAGCAAAGGTAACCCTGTACTCATTAGCATTCAGTTACTATTTTCCACCTCATCCCCGGACCCAGGACACTAGACAACCACTAATTTATTTTCCAGTCTCTATAGATTTGCCTCTTCTAGACATTTTTATGACATTATCCAATAAGTGGTCTTTTGTAATGGGTCTCTTTCACTTAGCATACTGTTTTCAAAATTCACCCATGCCACAGCATGTATCAGTACTTCATTTTTTAAATTGTTGGACAGCTTTATATCATATTTGATATCCATTCATCGCTTCTTGAACCTTTGAATTGTTTTCATCTTTGGCTATTATGAAGAGCACATCCATGAAAATTCACCTATGAGATTTTGTAAATACTTATATTTACAAAATATACTTTGTATTTTTCATATATATATATATATATACACACACACATACTTCAGTTCAGTTCAATTCAGTTCAGTCGCCCAGTTGTGTCCGACTCTCCAACCCCATGAATCACAGCATGCCAGGCCTCCCTGTCCATCACCAACTCCCAGAGTTTACCTAAACTCATGTCCATCGAGTCGGTGATGTCATCCAGTCATCTCATCCTCTGTCGTCTCCTGCTCCTCCTGCCCTCAATCCTTCCCAGCATCAGAGTCTTTTTCAATGAGTCAACTCTTCGCATGAGGTGGCCAAAGTATTGGAGTTTCAGCTTTAGCATCATTCCTTCCAAAGAAATCCCGGACTGAGCTCCTTTAGGATGGACTGGTTGGATCTCTCTGCAGTCCAAGGGACTCTCAAGAGTCTTCTCCAACACCACAGTTCAAAAGCATCAATTCTTAAACACTCAGCTCTCTTCACAGTCCAACTCTCACATCCATACATGACTACAGGAAAAACCCTAGCCTTGACTAGACAGACCTTTGTTGGCAAAGTAATGTCTCTGCTTTTGAATGTGCTATCTATGTTGGTCATAAATTTCCTTCCAAGGAGTAAGCGTCTTTTAATTTCATGGCTGCAGTCACCATCTGCAGTGATTTTGGAGCCCAGAAAAGTAAAGTCCGACACTGTTTGCTCTGTTTCCCCATCTATTTCCCATGAAGTGATGAGGCAAGATGCCATGATCTTCGTTTTCTGAATGTTGAGCTTTAAGCCAACTTTTTCACTCTCCACTTTCACTTTCATCAAGAGGCTCTTTAGTTCATCTTCCCTTTCTGCCATAAGGGTGGTGTCATCTGCATATCTGAGGTTATTGATCTTTCTCCCGGCAATCTTGATTCCGTTCCGTTCCATTCAGTCCGTTCAGTCGCTCAGTTGTGTCCGACTCTTTGCGACCCCATGAATCGCAGCACGCCAGGCCTCCCTGTCCATCACCAGCTCCCGGAGTTCACCCAGACTCACGTCCATTGAGTCCGTGATGCTATCCAGCCATCTCATCCTCAGTCGTCCCCTTCTCCTCCTGTCCCCAATCCCTCCCAGCATCAGGGTCTTTTCCAATGAGTCAGCTCTTTGCATGAGGTGGCCAAAGTACTGGAGCTTCAGCTTTAGCATCATTCCTTCCAAAGAAATCCCAGGGCTGATCTCCTTCAGAATGGACTGGTTGGATCTCCTTGCAGTCCAAGGGACTCTCAAGAGTCTTCTCCAACACCACACTTCAAAAGCATCAATTCTTCAGCGCTCAGCCTTCTTCACAGTCCAACTCTCACATCCATTGATTCCAGCTTGTGCTTATTCAGCCCAGCGTTTCTCATTATGTACTCTGCACTAAGTTAAGTAAGCAGGGTGACAATATACAGCCTTGACGTACTCCTTTTCCTATTTGGAACCAGTCTTTGTTCCATGTCCAGTCTATTTGTTTAGATCTTCTTTAATTTTATTCAGTATTTTGTAGTTTTTACTATACAAGCCTTGCACTTAAGTTGTTTCCCATTTTATTCTTTTTTTTTTTTTGGTATTAGAAATGGGATACTTTCATAAATTCATTTTCATTTCATTTTTTATATGTTTTTTAAAAGTTTTTATTTGAAGGACAATTGCTTTACAATGTTGTGTTGGTTTAAGTGATACAAGGTGAATCAGCCATAAACATATATACATGCCCTCTGTCTTGAGCCTCCCTCCCACTCTCCACCCTATCCCACCCCTCTAGGTAGTCACAGAGCACTGGTTTGGGCTTCCTGCATTATACAGCAACTTCCCACTAGTTATACATGGTAATGTACATGTTTCAGTGCTACTTTCTCAATTCATCCCACCCTCTCTTTCCCCTGCTATGTTCACAAGTCTGTTCTCTATGTCTGCATCTCTTTTTCTGCCATCCAAATAGGTTCATCAGTACCATTTTTCTAGATTACACATATTTGTGGTAATAATACAATATTTGCTTTTCTCTTTCTGACTTATTTCACTCTGTATAACAGGCTCTAGGTTCATCCACCTCAGTTCAACTGACTCAAATTCATTCCTTTCTATGGCTAAGTAATATTCCATTGGGCTTCCCAGGAGGCTCGGTGGTAAAGAATCCACCTGCCAATGTAAGAGATGTGGGTTCAATCCCTGAGTCTGGAATATACCCTAGATAAGGAAATGGCAACCCACTCCGGTATTTTTGCCTGGCAAATCCCACAGACAGAGGACCCTGGCAGGCTATAGTGCATAGTGTCAAAAAAGAGTCAGACATGACTTAGCAATTAAACACCACCAACAACAATATTCCATTGTATATATGTACCACAACTTCTTTATCCATTCATCTGTCAATGGACATCTAGGTTGCTTCCATATCTGGCTATTATAAATAGCACTGCTATGAACATTGGGGTACATGCGTCTTTTTAATTATGGTTTTTTCCATGTACATGTCCAGGAGTGGGATTCCTGAGTCATATGATGGTTTTATTTCTAGTTTTTTAAACAATCTCCATTCTGTCCTCCATAGTGGCTGTATCAATTTACATTTCACCAGTGATGCAAGGCAGTTTCCTTTTCTCCACATCCTCTCCAGCATTTACTGTTTGTAGGTTTTTTGATGATGGCCATCTGACTAATGTGAGGTGATATCTCATTAGTTTTGATTTGCATTTCTCTAATAATGAGTGATATTGAAAAACTGTTCATATGTTTATTAGACACCTGTATGTTTTCTTTGGAGAAATGTCTATTTACATCTTCTGCCCATTTTTTGATTGGGTTATTTGTTTTTCTGATATTGAGCTGCATCTGGTGCTTATATATTTTAGAGATTAATCCTCTGTCACTTGTTTCATTTTCAATTATCTTCTCCCATTCTGATGGTTGTCTTTTCATCTTGTTTATAGTTTACTTTGCTGTACAAAAGCTTTTGGATTTAATTAGGTTCAATCTTTAAATTTTTTGTTCTTACTTCCATTACTCTAGGAGGTGGATCACAAAGAATCTTGCTGCAATTTACACCAAAGAGTGTTCTGACTATGTTTTCCTTTAAGAGTTTTACAGCTTATGGCCTTAATTTAGGCCTTTAATACATTTTGAGTTTACTTTTGTATACAGTGTTAGAAAGTGTTCCAGTTTCATTCTTTTACGTGTGGCTGTCCAGTTTTTCCAGCACCACTTATTGAAGAGACTGTCCTTTCTCCATCATATATTATTGCTTCCTTTGTCAAAGATAAGGTGCCCATAGGTGCATGGGTTTATTTCTGGGTTTCTATCTTGTTCTACTGATCTATATTTTTGGTTTTGTGCCAGTACTATACTGTTTTGATTACTGTAGCCTTGTAGTATAGTCTGAAGTCAGAAAAGTTGCTTCCTCCAGCTCTGATTTTCTTTCTCAGATTGTTTTGGCTATTTAGGATCTTTTTTGTTTCCATTACAAAATCTTGTTAATTTTTGTTCTAGTTCTGTGAAAAATGTCATTCGTAATTTGATAGGAATTGCATTGAATCTGTAGATTGCTTTGGGTAGTATAGTAATTTTGACAATATTGATTCTCCGAACCCAAGAACATGATATATGTCTTCATCTGTTTGTGTGATCTTCAATTTCTTTCATTGGCATCTTATAGTTTTCTGCATACAGGTCTTTTGTCTCCTTCAGTTCAATCACTCAGTCACGTCCAACTCTTTGCAACCACATGGACTGAAGCACATCAGCCTTCCTCGTCCATCACCAACTCCCAGAGCTTGCTTAGACTCATGTCCATCAAGTCAGTGATTCCATCCAACCATCTCATCCTCTGTTGTTCCCTTCTCTTCCTGCCTTCAATCTTTCCCAGCTTCAAGGTCTTGATACAGGTTTGATTTCAGACCACTGCAATAAAGTAAATATTGCAATTAAGTTAGTTACATGAATTATTCAGTGCATATTACAGTTAGGTTTATGCTATACTCTAGTCTACTAACTAACTGTACAGTAACAGTATGTATATAAAAGAAACAAAAGCAGTATATCTAAAAAACTGTACAAAAGCAGTATAAACAAAAGGAGTATATCTAACGTAAGTACCTTTCTTAAAAATATTTTATTGCTTAAAAAAATGCCAAAACATTTAAAAAAGCATCAGAGATCACTAATCACAGGTCACCATAATAAATATAATAATAATGAACATTTTGAAATATTGCAAGAATTACTAACATGTTCCCTAGAGACATAAGTGAGCAAATGCTGTTGGGACAGTGTCACCAATATAATTACTTGATGCAGAATTGCCACAAACTATCAATTAAAAAAAAAAAAACAAAACACAAAGCTGAATATTAGCAAAGTTCTTCTTTGAAATCATCTCTGAATATTAAATTATGCAAATTTCATTGAGTATATATAGTCCCTCTGTCAATATTAGCAAAGCTGAATAAGTGAAGTGCAATAAAACAAGGTATGCTTGTATAATTATCTTATAGTGACCTATATCTTTAAAACTATTCTTATGTTTTAGAGATACATACTGCAAATGATAAGATGTGAGGCATATGATTAAAAATGATTCAGGGATAGGATATGTGCATGGATAAAGATGAAAAAAATTGGTCATAAGTTGATTATTAAAACTGGTGATAAATTCATGGATCCCTTACATTATTTTGAATTCTTCCATAATATAGAGCTAAAAAATGTGCGATAAATATTTACTAACTACTAATGATGTACTCATCATCATGTTAAGCAATGTGTAATAATGAAAGAAATATACATCATGATTTCTGACCATAAAGTTTTGATCTCATCCAGGTGACAATATTAAAAGTCATGAGGACTTCTCTGGTAGTATTGTGGATAAGAATCTACCTGCCAGATACAGGTTCGATCCCTGGTCCAGGTTACAGGGCAACTAAGCCTATATATCACAACTACTGAGGCTCACATTCTAGAACCCATGAGCTGCAACTACAGTTCAGTTCAGTTCAGTCACGCAGTCGTGTCCGACTCTTTGCGACCCCATGAATCGCAGTATGCCAGGCCTCCCTGTCCATCACCAGCTCCCGGAGTTCACTCAGACTCACGTCCATTGAGTCTGTGATGCCATCCAGCTATCTCATCCTCGGTTGTCCCTTTCTCCTCCTGCCCCCAATCCCTCCCAGCATCAGGGTCTTTTCCAATGAGTCAACTCTTCGCATAAGGTGCCCAAAGTACTGGAGCTTCAGTTTCAGCATCATTCCTTCCAAAGAAATCCCAGGGTTGATCTCCTTCAGAATGGACTGGTTGGATCTCCTTGCAGTCCAAGGGACTCTGAAGCCCACATTCCTAAAGCCTGCGCTCCACAACAAGAGAAGCCACATGGTGAGTAGCCTGTGCACCACAATGAAAAGTAGCCCTTGCTCACCATAACTAGAGAAAGCCCACATAAAGCAACAAAGGCCCAGCACAGACAAAAAAATAAAATCTTTTTAAAGTCATGAGACAACAAGTCAATGGAATTAATAGTTAAAATATTTGGCACAGATTATAGGCCTACAGAGTAGAATTAATTCCTGAGGCCTGGAAGTATTAGAGGAAACACAGAAGAGATTCAAATCAGCATTTTAGAGGATGAGACAAATCTGATCAGATACAAGGAATAGAGAAAAGGCTGGACAGTTTACTAACTCTTCGCATAAGGTGCCCAAAGTACTGGAGCTTCAGTTTCAGCATCATTCCTTCCAAAGAAATCCCAGGGTTGATCTCCTTCAGAATGGACTGGTTGGATCTCCTTGCAGTCCAAGGGACTCTGAAGCCCACATTCCTAAAGCCTGCGCTCCACAACAAGAGAAGCCACATGGTGAGTAGCCTGTGCACCACAATGAAAAGTAGCCCTTGCTCACCATAACTAGAGAAAGCCCACATAAAGCAACAAAGGCCCAGCACAGACAAAAAAATAAAATCTTTTTAAAGTCATGAGACAACAAGTCAATGGAATTAATAGTTAAAATATTTGGCACAGATTATAGGCCTACAGAGTAGAATTAATTCCTGAGGCCTGGAAGTATTAGAGGAAACACAGAAGAGATTCAAATCAGCATTTTAGAGGATGAGACAAATCTGATCAGATACAAGGAATAGAGAAAAGGCTGGACAGTTTACTCGAGTCTATAAAGGTTAATAAGTAAAAATTTCCTCTTACTATTTTGTTTGGGATATACTTCCCAATGCTTCATCCCTGGGCTCTTAAAAGCAAACTGAAGATATTTGAAGATTTAGGAGTTCTTCTTTGAAATCATCTCTGAATATTAAATTATGCAAATTTCATTGAGTATATATAGTCCCTCTGTCATTATATTTTTAAAGGTCATCTGTTGTTCTCTTGCAGAAACATCATTTCTTCTCAGTAAAAACCAAGTTGAACCACCTATTTCAAATAAAACTAAAGGTGGAAGTCTCTCCCTAAACACACTGCCAAAGAAAATCATTATGCAAATCATCTAGGAGTTGAATATATTTTTACACACACAGCAGGTGAATGTAAAATTAGCACATAATAGAAGGTAAAGTTTTGATCAATTCAAAGAGAATGTATGTCAAGAGTAACTAATGGTGACCCCATTATACCTCCCAATAATGTCAGAGAAATATTTCTTCCAATTTTTCAGCTTAAGCTTAATTACTCTAACCACTAAGTTAGAGTGATTATTCTAACTTATTCTCTTGCTAGGAAAACAAACCAACCTATATGCTTAGCCCAAAATTATCTAGTAGAACAGGTTACAAGATATGAACCGGAGACCACAAGAGGATAACTAATTTACCTAAATCAACAGTAATAATAAAGTCAGGAATACTAAAAATAGAATGTAAAATATACTTTATATTATGTATGTTTTCCTTTCTCAAATTACACTTTAATATTCATCTACTTTATCACATACCTTCATAGACACATTTAAAGACTGACTTCATCTGACAGGAAATAGTTTCATTTGATAAACTAGGCCATTTTTCAATCTATTATGAAACTACAACATAGAACATGAGTGGCCCACACATCAATCATATCATACTTCTTGCTAACAGAATTACACGTTTGTTCAGGTACTGGATGAAGGGTTAGATCCTAAGGGTGAATCTCAATTAATTTAGAGCAGTAGTCTCCAAGGTGATGTTGCCATATCCAGTGTTACAGATATCAATATCATGAGAATACTTTGAAAACATCAAAATCATTTTCATAAAAGTACTAATGCACTTATTACCTTTTTCACTGTGTTGACACATGAACTGATGGTGCAAAAGCAGTGGTGGTTTTTAAAACTGCTAGATCCTCAGCACAAAGCAAGGCACTGGCCCACACTGGGCCAGAAACCATTTTATTGTTCACCACTAAAGATTCAGGTTGTAAAAAAAAGAAAAGAGAGCTTCCATGGTAGTCCAGTGGTGAAGAATCCGCTTGCCAACGCAGGAGACACAGGTTTGATTCCTGATCCACCTGCCATGGAGCATCTAAGCCCATGTGCCACAACTGTTGAGCCTGTGCCCTAGAGCTGGGGAATCACAACTATTGAGCCCATGGGAGGCAACTACTGAAGCCCGTGCACTGCAGCAAGAGAAGCCACCACATCGGAAAGCCTGCACACCGCAGCTAGAGAGTAGCCTTGCTTTCCTCATCTAGAGAAAAGCCTGCGTGGCAACAAAGACAGCACAGCAAAAATAAATAAATACACAAATAAAATCATATTTAAAGACAAATGAAAGAGAAAATCCAGTTTCACTTGAGAATCTCCTATATAAGTTCAGTTCAGTCACTCAGTAGTGTCAGACTCTTTGCAACCCCATGGACTGCAGCACCCAGGCTTCCCTGTCCATCACCAACTTCCAGAGCTTGCTCAGACTCATGTCCACTGAGTCGGTGATGCCATCCAACTGTCTCATCCTCTGTCATCCCCTTCTCCTGCTTTCAACCTTTCCCAGCATCAGGGTCTTTTCCAATGAGTCAGTTCTTTGCATCAGGCAGCCAAAGTATTGGAGTTTCAACTTCAGCATCAGTCCTTAAAATGAATATTCAGGACCAATTGCCTTTAGAATTGATTGGTTTGATCTTGCAGGCTAAGAGACTCCAAAACCACAGTTCAAAAGCATCAATTCTTTGGTGCTTGGCTTTCTTTATAGTCCAACTCTCACATAACTACATGACTACCAGAAAAACCACAGCTTTGACTGGACGGATGTTTGTCAGCAAAGTAATGCCTCTGCTTTTTAATATGCTGTCTAGGTTGGTCATAGCTTTTTTTTAAGGAGTAAGCATCTTTTAATTTCAGGGCTGCAGTCACCACTTGCAATGATTTTTGAGCCCCAAGAAAATAAAGTCTGTTGCTGTTTCCATTGTTTCCCCATCTGTTTGCCATGAAGTGATGGGACTGGATGCCATAATCTTCATTTTCTGAATGTTGACTTTTAAGCCAGCTTTTTCACTCTCCTCTTTCACTTTCACTTTCCTATATGATGTAGTTCAAATGATTGATTTTAAAGTTTGATTCTTGAATTCCTGGCATTTTAACATTCTTTGTGACAAAATAAACCATTAGTATGAAATAAGTTTACTGTTACAAACATAAAGCACTTCTGCACAATGACTGGTTCAAGGAAAAGCATTTGTATGACTGAATGGAGTGTTGAATTAATCACCCTTTTCATGGAACAGCATTTTTACTTGAAAGATAATTCACAAGCAAACTATGGTTTCCAGAAATTGGTATTTTGCAGATATTTTCTTAATAATAAATCAGCTGGGTCTCTCATTTCAAGGAAATTAGTTGTTACTATTTTCCCATTATACATTTTGAATTTTCAAGTGAAAATTCAAATTTTGGAAGCATAGCCTCTGTTGTGAGCATGCACAGCTTCCCAATATGATGAGCTCAGTGGTAATACTAAAAATATGATGACAAGACATTTTGATATTGTATAGGGAAATGCATCAACATAAAAAGACCTTGTAACCAGAGAGCAAATAATTTATAAATGACCAATTTGACAGGCTAAAAAATCATGCATGTGTAAAATATCCATTCAAAGCACAAAATACACAAACAGATTTTAATGTAAGGAAATTAATTGATAAAGCCTCAGATTCCATTACAAATAACCTCTAAGATACTGAAACTTATTTTGTCATATGTAAAAACAATAGCTATAATTATCTGAAAAAGCTATTCAAGTACCCACCCTTTCTAGCTACATATGTCTGTGAGGCTAGATTTTCTTTATATCCTTCAATCAAAACATATTACAGAAGTTGAATACTGGAACAGACATGAGAATTTAGATATTTTCTATTAAACCATATATTAAAGAGATTTACAAAAAATGAACAAAATCTATACTTCTCATTAAATATATTTTAAAATATAGTTTTTAATATACAGGTTTTTAATAATATAGTTTTTAATGTGTTATCTATCTTTTTTTTGATGAGTTGGTTTTAATTAATTTTTATTTTTTTAGTTTGTTTTGCTTTACAATACTGTATTCCTTTTGCTACACATCGACATGGATCAGCCACGAGTGTACATGAACTCCCAATCCCGACCCCCACCTCCCCCCTGTTATCTATCTTAATATGTAATGGGTTTACTATTATTTTGAGAGCAATTAGTAAATAAATATTTTAAAATTTCTTTTAAAGTCTAATATGGTAAATATTGATAGATATGCCACATTAACACAGAATTTAAGAGGAGGTAAAGGAGTCTGAGGGCTTCCCTAGTGTTTCAGTGGTAAAGAATCCACCTGTCAATGCAGGAAATGCAGGTTTGATCCCTGGGTTAGGAAGATCCCCTGGAGAAGGAAATAGCAATCCACTCTATTGCCATATATTCTTGCCTGGGAAATCCTATGGACAGTGGAGCCTGGGTTACAGTCCATGGGGTCACAGAAGACTCAGATACAATTTCAGTGACTAAACAACAGCAACAACAACGGAGTCTGAAGACTAAACCTTTGAGAACCACTGATCAAAACAATTATGATAATTTCATTACCTTAAAAAAGACTGGTCTAGAAATAGGCATATGACTTAATTGCTTGATGAGACTAGAGGAAATTTCCTATTTTATAATACTAGGAAGAGATTTTCTTTCATTTTAAAAGGGACACCGAAAAATAAATTCTCCTTCTGATACTTTATATTGTTATATGAGAATCGTGTTTTTGTATTGGTGCTCTTGACCTTGAAAAGACAAGCCTCAGGACAGGAGCCAACGGTAGAGAACAGTGAAGCAGAAAGATTGAAGGACCGTGGGTCCTTGACCTAAATCATTTCTTGACTTCTTTTATGTGAAAAACAAACCCACTAATTGTCCATGATGTTTTGAGATTAACTACTTTGGACCTGTGGACACGGTGGAGGAAGGAGAAGGTGGGTAGAATTGAGAAAGTAGCGTTGACACATATACACTATCATGTGTAAAACAGATAGCTAGTGGGAAGCTACCATATAACACAGGGAGCCCCCTGGTGCTCTGTGATGACCCAGAGGGGAAGGAGGCTCAAGAGGGGAAAGATACATATATATATGTACACATATATATATAATTAGGACTGATTCCCATTGTACAATGGAAACCAATACATCGTAAGGCAATTTTCCTCCAATTAAAAATTTAAAAAAAATCATCCTAAATGACATAGAATGTTTTGTTATGTATCTTATCTAATGTTTCCTTTTGCAACTGCTTATTTATAGTCATTCATTTGGAATATGTTTAACACCTATGCTAATAGCTAAAACAACTATGACTTGAGGGTAAATAATAGGTATTTTATAGAAATTTTATAGAAATATGCACATTAAACATTCAGATCACTAATAAACCTTTTTCAGTTTGATTCTATACTTGTGATGTTCTTTTCTAATTGTAATTTAGTTTCCATGAAGGTCTGCTTACATGGATAGACTGCAATAGTATAAAACAAGTAAATATGGCTTATATGACATTGACATTTGTCTGTATAGTCCAAAAATCTTGATATGTACCTTTTTCTTTTTTGCTTGTGACCTTGGGCTTAATCTCAAATTTAATTTTATGATGATGCAGTTTCAGAATTGAGTCTTTATTAAATTTGCATCAATATTTTGTCTTTAATATCATAGAGATAAATATGTTAGATAAACTAGTATTGATAGTTGGAGCCTTTTATTTGCCAATTCATGATAATCAGAATTTATCTCGTAGAATGTTTATCTAGGGCAGTTTCTCAGCATTGGCACTACTGAAATTTGGGGCCAGATAAATCTCCATTGCACGTAGCTTCTCCCTGTGCCTCTACCTACTAAATGCTAGTAGCAAGTACCCACTACCCAGGCCCCAATGTAACAACCAAAAATGTCTATAGACATTATCAAGTGTCCCCTGAGGGGCAAGTTGCTCCCTTCCCCACTCAGAACCATTAGTCTATGAGACAATCAAAAAAGGTTTTCCTGATTTTGCTTGCCACATATAGCATAACTCAGAAGCATGATTATGTTTATTTGCTTTGACTATCTTTCTTCTATTCCTTATAAGGGATTGCAAAGTTTTCCTACCTTTCCCTCTCCTTTTTGTCCCAGGTTGATGGAACTCATGGCCTCAGGAAAGAGAGTCCTTAATTAATATTCCCAGGTGGTGCAGTGGTAAAGAATTCCCTGGAAAATGCAGGAGATGGAAGAGATGCAGGTTCAATCCCCGGGTTGGAAAGATCCCCTGGTATAGAAAATGTCAATTCACTAGCATTATTGCTTGGAAAATTCCATGGACAGAGGAACCTGGCAGGCCTCAGTCCTGCCAGGGTTGCAAAGGGTCACAAAGAGTCGGACGTGACTGTGCACACACACACACACGTGTGCACACACACACAGAGGAGATAAAGGGGAGGAAGAGAAAATGATTCCCAAGTTTTTTATAGTGGTATTAACTGCTTTTAAAAAACCATCATTATGGGATGAACTGTTATATTTAAATATAAATATCAGTAAATAATCATAACTGCTGGTCTACATGTATTACAATTGTGGTGACTCTTATCTATCTTGCTCACAATTATTCCCCCAGAGTCTAGCAGTGTTTCTATTCTTGTTAGACATTCAGTATATATCTAATGAATCCATGAATAAAATTCTCATTACCTTAGCATCACGATGTGCATGCATGTTCAGTTGCTAAGTTGTGTCCAACTATTTTGCAACCCCATGGACTTTTGCAACCCTGCCTGGCTCTTCTTTCCATGGGATTTCCCAGGCAAGAATACTAGAATAGGTTGCCATTTCCTTCTCCAGGGGATCTTCCCAACCCAGGGATTGAACTTGTGTCCCCTGCATTGCAGGCAGATTTTTTACCACTGAGCCAACTGGGAAGCCCTAGCATGACAATAGCAAACCTGCTAATTACTAGCCTGTTAGTTTAAAAGTTATTCTTCTTGAAGAGGGAGATCATTTAACAATAAATACTGAATATTGCCATATAAAAACTTCTACATTAAGTATCATCATTATCAAAAGATTCAGTCCAAAGGAGGTGATTAGCACCAGAGAACAAAATGTTTAGCAATAGATTATTGAATTAATAAGAGTAAATGAGAAGTCATATGGGAAAAAAGAGAAAGGAAAAAAATGACAAAAACTAGAACATTGTGAGAATGAGATGGTAACTGGATCGAATCTTTGAAAGAGGACTTTTACAGTGTGAGGATTTGCAATTTGAAGACACCTAGGAGAACTTCATTGAGTCTTATATGGTAAGGTATCTATAACTGCACAATGTTGTCATGATGAACCCACTGCCATTACATAGAAATTAAACTTCAAGAGCAATCAAAAAATGAACACTGCTTAGAAGCCTAAGCAACTGACATATTAGGAAATAGCATCAAAAGGAATTCCAAATATTTCAATTTAAAGCCTAAAATGGAATCATAAAAATACCAAAAAAAATAAGCAATTTTATTTTTAATTCTTAGAGTAGGGTCAGTGTTTTAAAAAATGATACAAAGCCTAGAAAGTATAAAAGAAATGAAAGCTATGTTTTGTTTTATATATTAAGGTGCTCTTCTTGGGAAAGCTACCATAATCAAACTCAACAGAAACAGTGGGGAAAATATTTGAAATACAAATGACTGACAATAAGTCAATTTCTTTCTTACACAACAAGCTCTTACTAAATTTCCAGCTTATCTGCATTTTCATCTCTTCCTTCATATCCAATCTGTTAAATCCTCTCAGTCTCATTGAAATTATATTCAAAATCTGACCACTTGTCACTACCCTGACTCCTATCTCTTGGGTCCAAAGCACCAGAGTCTCCACCCTGAATAACTGACGTTACCTTTCACAAGACTTCCTGCACTTGCTTCCCAGACTGTCTGCCCTCCAATAGTCAAGTCTCAATACAGCAACTGAAGTGATACTGCTAGAATCAGAGTTATAGGTCACTTCCCTCTCAAAGCCCTAGAGAGCTTTCTGCCAAACTCAGGGTGAAAGCCAGGGTTGCTTACAATGGCTTGCAATATCTTAAAGCATCCTGCTTGATTTGACCTCTCAATATCTTGTGTCCTCATACAAGGCTCCCCTCACTTGCTCAGTTTCACCCACCTGGCATTCTGAAGCCATATTTCCTCAGGGTCTTTGCGCATGCCCGTCTTTGGTGTGGATGTCCTTGCTCCAGGTGTCACATGGATTTCTCCTTCACCTCCTCAGGTCTTTCAGTCAATGTCACCTTCTCTCTGAAGCCCTCCCTGACTGTGATATTTAATAGTTCAAACTCATGCCTTGAATCCCTTGTTCCACTTTACCTACTCATTTTTCACTGGTGAATTTATCACTATCCTGGTGACTCAGTATCAAAGAATCTGTTTGCAATGCAGGAGAGTCAGGTTTGATCCCTAAGTCGGGATGATCCCCTGGAGGAGAAAATGGCAACTCACTCCAGTATTCTTGCCTGGGGAACCCCATGGGCAGAGGAGCCCGACAGACTACAATCCATAGAGTCGTAAAAGATTAGGACATGACATAGCAAATAAAAACGTTTTAATACTGTTTTGTCTATTATGTTAATTTTT
Source organism: Aepyceros melampus (assembly GCA_006408695.1). Lineage (NCBI taxonomy): Eukaryota > Metazoa > Chordata > Mammalia > Artiodactyla > Bovidae > Aepyceros > Aepyceros melampus. The sequence continues at coordinate 1,212,033 of SJXQ01001055.1, forward strand.
TCCTCCTTCTAGGATGAAAGTTTCATGGGGAAAAGGTTTTCATTTCTTTTGTTGATTTCTATGCTTCTAGCATTTTTAATGGAACCTGTCATAATACAAGCCATAAATAAATACTTAATGAATTTTGAGTGAAATTAAGGAGAAAAAAGAAAACTCAATAGAAAAATGAGCGCATGATAGTTCAAAATTTAACAGAAATATGTTTATAATTAAAATATATTTTAAAAGTTTGCCAAATATTAAATAATCTTATCATAGTGTGATGAAACAAGCACTTTCATGTATACAGGCACATATTGGAGAGTAATTTGACTCTATTTATTAAAATTAATATTCCACATTCTTGTAGCCATGATTACTTAATTTAACAAAACCATGAAACAACCTAAGTATTGAGAGTTGGTATAAATTATGAGCACAATGTAGAATTTAACAGAACAAAGTAGATATACAAGACAATATAGAAAAAGGTCCTAATATTATTAATTGAAAAGCTAGGTTCAAAAGAATAATTACTGTAGGATACAATCTGTTTTCCTAAATGCATACATATACTCAGATGCCCACATTTACATATATGTAAAATATTTCTGGAGAGCTACACACAAACTGTTCCACACACATTGGGAGTCAGTTGCAGGGGGAATGCTTTATTCAATTTTTTTGTGAGGTCTAGTTGATTACTTGGTCTTCCAAGAAATTTATTTCAACTTACATTATGATTAATCTCTAAGCAAACATATACATTTGAGTGAATGGATTAATGGTGGAGTATCATATAAATTTCTACAGTCAACTTTGGTATTTGGAGAGTCTTTAAAAATCTGAAAAAAAGCCACTCAGTCGTCTGACTCTGTGACCCTTTGGACTTGTAGACCATAAGGCTCTTCTGTTCATGGAATTCTCCAGGCAAGAATTCTGGAGTGGGTAGCCATTCCTTTCTCCAAGGGATCTTCCTGACCCAGGGATTGAACCCAGGTCTCCTGCATTGCATGCAGATTCTTTATCACTTGAGCCACCAGGGAAACCTTAAAAATCTGAGGAAACTAAAAAAAAAAAAAAAAAAAAAAAAAATTCACAATTGTAGATTTGTAGAATTCCTTTTAGTTTAGAAGTATTTAAAAACCCTCAAAAAACAAAAGTATTAAAATATTCTGTATTTATAAGAACTAAACAGCTATTAGCCTACTATTATATTTTTTACTACAATTGGTAGACTCTTCTAAATCTAGTTTAAAATATTCTCTCTGTTGTTCAACATCTGCTTCGATCTAGCTTCATTCTAGTGGAATAAATAATTGAAGACTGATCTGAACAGCAAATTTTGTATTCTGTGCACAGCATGTTAATCTGTAATTATACTGCTACCTTTTCACTAAACTGGCTATAAGAAATAGTTGACTTGAAGCTAATATTTAGTATTATAAACAATAAAAAGATATAATGGAAAAGTTATGAAGCATACAAGGGATTCCAAGTAACCAACAGTGTCGCCAGTTTTCTGAATATCATGTGGAGTTGATAACACTGAGTGGAATAACAAGGTCCTTATTAAGTTTTCATTCAAATTTTTGCTCTAAAAGAAAAAGTCCTAATTTTTCACTCCTAGGTCTTAGAGCAGTCATCACCTAAATGCAGTTGACTATTGATAAAATGTCACAACCTATATAATATTTGATGGTTTGAAGAAACCACATTTTTTTTAAATTGCCACATTGTCAAATTAAAAATTACAACTATTTCCTGGCTCATACCATTTTAGTGAATTTTGCATAAATTTATGCCTGCAATTGCTCAACAGTAGCTCATGAAGCTAGTATGGAGGGAATAAAGGAAGAGCCATATAATAAAGACTCAGGAATTGACATACATCATGCTGGGTAGATACGGAGAGAAAATTATTCCATTCCAGAAGGGCATTCAAACATGACAGTATAGGGAAGTGAACGAACCAGAACAAATAGTAACTCTACAGAGAAAACAGCCTTAACAGTGAGCTTAGATCAAAGTTTCTCAGAAGAATCTATTGCAGAGATGCCTGAAGCAAAATGTTACCTATCCAGGCTGAAAGCTTTGTGAAGGTCATGGCAGAGGTCTGCCCAGTGGCTCATGGACTGCATCCATGCTTACACAGGCATGACTACTTAAGTACTCAATTGAACAGTGTTTAAAAATTAGAAGTCACACAAAATGCTGTATTTCTAGCTTCTTTTGAAATCAATCCATGTTCTCCAATCATAGAATGATATTTTTGCACTAAAACAATTGATTGACATGGAGAAGCAGCTGCCCCATAGAAAGGATACCTACTCCACAACTAGTTTCTACCCTGCAACTAGTTCAAATGATTCCTTTGGGGAAATTAGAAAAGGTTGACCTTTCTTAAAATAATTTACTACAGTCATCCAGAGAATCTATAACTAGAAATGTAAATGGGGCTCCTTGGACTTGTTCAATTGTAATCAGCCAGGATGGCTGCTTCACTCAGTTATGCCACCTGCCTTCAGGGTACTTAGAAACACATGGGATGAAATGAAGAAGACAAAGCTAGACCAGCACAGGATCTATTCTTTTTGCTCCTCTGGTCAAAATTAGTGTCATTTTTCTCTTGTTTTTTTTCTCTCCCTTCCTCCCTTTCACTCTCCTTCCTCCCACTTTTCCTCCCCACCCTTTCCTTCCTCCCCTCTTTCTCTCTTGTGTGTGCATGCACATATACACACAGTAGTTTTAAAGTTTTTTAATTTGCTGACTCATTTCATGTGATTATCAATAAAAATACTTATAAGGAGGTAAAATGCAATTGATCTATAGTTCATTTTATTTTGCTAATATACCAAACCAAAAAATAAAAAACAAGTTTTCTTTCAAAAATTATTTCAGAAGCCTGAGGGGAAACATACCTAAAGTATGTCCCTTTTATATACTGCCTTAAAGAGTACAGACCGTATGCCACTTTTTCTTTCAGACAACTCTCCATATGCTGCCTGGGGAAGTATTAGAGGAGATACAATGAAGACGCTTTCCTGAGGCATGTCTATACAGACTACAGAGTATTCGAATTTTACTTTCCAAAACACAAGAGCATGAAATAAAATTTACAAAAACAAGAAGAAAAAAGCAGCATCCTTATTCTTTGATTATCTGTTTTGTTTTCTTCTATTCTATCAGGTCTTGGCTAATATATAAACTCCTCGCTGAGGCCTTACCTGAACACCCAAGCTAAAGTTGATCTCTCATTTGTCTCTGTCTCTATGTCACCCTACTTGTTTACTTAGCTGGAGTGGATTGCCATTTCCTTCTCCAGGGGATCTTCCCGACCCAGGAGTTGAACCCAGGTCTCCCGCATTGCAGGCAGACGTTTTACCATCTGAGCCACCGGGGAAGCCCCTTAATAGCTCTAATTAGTATGTATCTGATCAATCTATTTACTTAGCCTATGTGTTCATTGCTTGCTACATGTCAGACATTACTCCAGTCACGGGAAGACCAAGGTAAACCTGCCGACTAAGGTTTTAAGATTTATGTGGAAGACACAGAGAGTAACAGATAGGCACATAAGTAAAATCATTACACAGTGTGGTAAGTGTAATCCTTAATTTATATTTCTATCTTTCTGTTCCACTAACCTGTGTCTATATGGATTTTGTCTTCTATTATATCCCAGCTCCAAGCACAGTGACTGGCTGAATGACTGTATTAACTTTTCTAGTGAAATGGATTTCTGTAATAATATTTGAATAAGAGCCCCGGGGACTTCCCTAATAGCTCAGTGGTTAAAGAATCAGCCTGCCAACATAGGAGACATGGGTTAGATCTCCGGTTCGGGAAGATTTCACATGCCATGGGTCAACTAAGCCTGTAGGCCGCAACTATTGAGCCTGTGCTCTAGAGACTGGAAATAGCAACCACTGAGCCCTCGCGCCACAGCTTCTGAAGCCCACATGCCCTAGAGCCCATGCTCAGTGACAAGAGAAGCCACTTCAAAGAGAAGCCTGCACACCCTGACCAGAGAGTAGCCTCTGCTTGCTGCAACTAGAAAAAAGCCTGTGCAGCCACAAAGATCCAGCACAGCTTAAAAACAAAATTATTTCAACTCTGGGAGATAATGAGGGTAGGGAAGTCTGGTATGCTGCAGTCCATTGGGTTGCAAAGAGTCGGATATGATTTAGTGACTGGACAACAATTTAAAAAATAAATAAATAGGAAACCTAGGATATCAGAATAATATCACCTACTTGGGAGCAGTGAGAATTTTGTCCCTGACACATATGAGTTCATATAATGATCAATTACATATGTTATAACAAAGCTTGAAAGATAAATGAGAAAACACTCTCACTGCCCAGAGAGCTCTATTGTTAATACTGTAGTATATGTATTTCCAGATCTTATTTTATGAAACACAAATTTACAAAGAGCTTTGTATTTCTTCAACAAAACTATGTCATACTGTGTGTACTTTAAAACCTATATTTTTCAATTAACAATCTCCATTTTGACATTCAGAAATATGAGCGAGGTTTTGCTTTATTTCTCTCTGAAAGGTTGACAGTTGAATACAACAGGTATATAATTTTCAGTCATAATCAAACCAAACAAAAACTTATGAGCCATTATCTCCTATCTGTGCACATGAACTTTTAAAACAGAGTACATTTCCAAAGGCAAAGTGAGAGGAGAGGAGAAAATGAACACCCACTCAGCAAATCAGGGAGAAAACTAATATTATTTCTATTTCATGAAAATAAGTGACCCTGAAGCCACTCAAGTGGCTATTACCCCAGATGGAATGTCAGCTCTAACATTTCTCTATTTGGATTGTCTAACTTGTTTACTTGTACCCATATTATTCCAGAAAAAAAGATTTCAAATGAAATGTCACCATCAACACTTCTCTACTTGAAGTATTTTTTTTTTTTACAATTTATCCATGTGCCATCTCTGTCCAAAAACAAAGAACTTAGGGTAGATAACAAAGAAAAAAAGCATAAATGAGAAAAATACAGGTTGGAAAAGAAATAGAGCCAAGAACTAAGTTAGGAAACAGACCATATCTATTATGTAAACATTCAGTTCAGTTGAGTTCAGTCACTCAGTCGTGTCCGACTCTTTGCAAACCCATGAACCGCAGCACGCCAGGCTTCCTTGTCCATCACCAACTCCTGGAGTTCACTCAAACTCATGTCCATCGAATCAGTGATGTCATCCAGCCATCTCATCCTCTGTTGTCCCCTGCTCCTCTTGCCCCCAATCCCTCCCAGCATCAAAGTCTTTTCCAATGAGTCAACTCTTCGCATGAGGTGGCCAAAGTACTGGAGTTTCAGCATCAGTCCTTCCAAAGAACAGCCAGGACTGATCTCCTTTAGAATGGACTGTTTGGATCTCCTTGCAGTCCAAGGACTCTCAAGAGTCTTCTCCAACACCACAGTTCAAAAGCATCAATTCTTTGGCACTCAGCTTTCTTCACAGTCCAACTCTCACATCCATACATTACCACTGGAAAAACCATAGCCTTGACAAGATGACCTTTGTTGACAAAGTAATGTCAAAGTAATGCTTTTACATCAACATTATTTATAAAATTGAAGAATGGAAAAAAATGTATTAGTATCACTGGACTAAGTGAAAGTATCTTTTATTAAAATGTTGCTGGTATGTTTATTAACATGAAACCAGTGAGGGAAAAAACTTCATATGTTACTAGACTGGGTAGCTGTGAAATATAAGAGACTAGCACAAGCAGGCAAGATATAGGTTAATATACAAAAGTCAGTTGTTTTCCTGTATACTAGCAATGAACAAATGGGATTTGAAATTAAAACCATATTTTATTTAAATAACACCCCTCCCAAATTTAACAAAATGTGTATACGATCCATATGAGGGAAACTACAAAATTCTGATAAATGAAATCAAAGAACTAAATAAATGAGAGATAGTCCAAGGTTTTGGAGAGGAAGTTTCAATATTTTCAAAATGTCTGTACTTCCAACTTGATTTATAGATTCAATGCAATCTCAATAAAAAATCCTAACAAGTTATCTGTGGATTTTGACAAACTGATTCTCAATATTATTTGGAGAGACAAAAGACCTAGAACAGTCAACATAATATTGAAGGAGAAGAACAAAGTTGGAGGACTGATACTATGTGACTTCAAGAGTTGCTGTAAAGGTATGAAATCAAGACAGTGGGTGTTGGTGAAAGAATAGAAAATAGAGATCAATGGAGCAGAATAGAGAGCCCAGAAATAGACTCACACAAATATAGTGAACTGATCTTTGACAAAGGAGCTAAGGTAATACAATGCAACAAAGATTTTTTTTTTTTTCAACAAATGGTATTGGAACAATTAGACACCCACCTGAAAAAAAATTAATCTAGACACAAGACTTATACCTTTCACAAAAATTAACTCAAGTGGAGCATAGACCTAAACATAAAACATAAACCTATAAACTGCAGACAATAACAGAAGAAAACCTAGATGACCTTAGTTATGGCAGTGACTTTTTAGATACAACACTAAAGACACAAATAGCAAGAATAGTTGATAAGTTTGACTCATTAAAACTCTGCTTTGAAAAAAAACAAAGTCAAGAGAATGAGAAGACAAGCCACAGATTGGGAGAAAGTGTTTGCAAAAATCACAGCTGATAAAAGATGATATACAAAATATACAAAGAATTCTTAAAACTCAACAATAAGAAAACAAGCAACCTGGCTGAATAATGGGCCAAAGATCTGAATAGACATCTAATCAAAGAAGATATATAGATCGCAAACATTATGTGTTCATGGAAATGCAAATTAAAACAGCAATGAGATACCACTACATATCCATTAGAGTAGCCAAAATCCAAAGCACTGACAGCATTAAATGTTCATGGAGGCAGAAAGCAATAGCAACTCTCATCGCTGGTGGGAATACAAAATGATTCAGCCACTTTGGAAAACAGTTTGATAGTGTCTTAAAAAACTAAACACTCTTACCACACAATCCAGCAATCATATTCCTTGGTATTTACCGAACTGGGCCAAAAACTTAGGTCCACATCAAAACCTGCTCATGGATGTTTACAGTAGCTTTAGTCATAATTCTTGGTAGTAAATAAAATGTCTTTCTGTAGGTAAATAGATAAACAAACTGGTATATCCAGGCAATGGGATATTATTCAGTGCTAAAAAGAAATGTGCTATCAAGCCATGATAAGACATGAAGGACATATTACTAAGTGAAGGAAGCCAATCTGAAAAGTTTGCTTAGTGTATGATTCTAACTATATGCCAATCTGAATGGCATATAGGCAAACTCGAAGACAGCTAAATGATCAGTAATTACTAGCATATGAGGTAGGGGAGGAATAAATAGGCAGAGCATAAATGATTTTCAGGGCATTGAAAATACATAATGATGGATGGTGAAGTCGCTCAGTCGTGTCTGACTCTTTGCGACCTCATGGACTGAAGCCCACCAGGCTCCTCAGTCCATGGAATTTTCCAGGCAAGAGCACTGGAGTGGGTTGCCATTTCCTTCTCCAGAGGATCTTCCCAACCCAGGGATCGACCCAGGTCTCCCGCACTGCAGGCAGACGCTTTAACCTCTGAGCCACCAGGGAAGCATATAATGATGGATAACATGTCATTATTATACTTGCCCAAACTCATAGAATGTACAACACCAAGAGTGAACCATTATGCAAACTATGTACTATGTGTGATTATGATGTGTCAATGTAGACTCATCAGTTTTAGCAAATATACCTCTATGGTAAGGAATGTTGATAATGGGAGAGAGGTGTAGGGTGTAAGGGAAATCTCTGTATTTTCTCTGTATTGCTATGAACCTAAAATTGCTATAAAATAAAGTCTTAATTTTTTTAAATAGATATTTATAATTGAGAAATACAAATATCTATTTTTTTAATATCAATTGAGAAATGATCTTCTTCATTCAATCATCAACTAAACTCAGGCTGAGGTCCAGTTTTGGTAAGAGTCAGTTTACCAGTGGTTCGTATTTGTTCCTATGGTTGCCTTCAGTAGACTTCTAACTGAAAATTTAGTGCCCTTGTCTCTTTAACACTAAGCAATTGGAAATTCCACTCTGCTTTTCAGAGCTATTTTAAGTTCTTGCTCTATAAATCTTCAGAATTTAGCAAAGTCTTGAGATGAAATGAGTTGTGTGCTTGGATTTCCAACTTTGTCATTCTAATCCACATAATTTCCAAAACTATGATTGCTTGTATGTGCCTTAGCAGCAACTCTCTGTCTCTTCACACCCATATTCTTAGCCTTATATTTATACCTAGAATCAACAAATATCTCCAGAGGAAAAAAAAAAGAAGCCATACATCCTCAATCTACCTCTGAATTTACCTCTGATTTCTTTGGAATTCAAGTCCTTCTAAATATTTCTGCTTAAGCAGCTCTCTGAAACCTTAATTTTTTTTTTTTTCATAATTTGCCTGGCTTTTCTAGTTGTGACAAATACTTCATCCTTCCTTGAAGCAGAAATTCTGATATACATACTACATTTATTTAGAGGACTCCTAAAATTATACAATCAAATTTTAAACCTTTCCTATGTACAGATTTGTTTTTCTAACTGCCTTCAGAATATTTTTATTTTAATGTGTTTAAACTTATCCTTTTATTCTCCTGAATCTCTGGTATCTGTGATGACTTAATCATATTTCTCATCGCTACTATGTTGGGGGTTAGGAGATGGTTGTTTATTAAATGGGAGAGTTGTGGAAGTTCTCATTGAGAAGGTGACCTTTGACCATATACCTGACTGAGAAAAGGAACAAGGTATGGAAACTTCCAGAGGAAGCTAAGATGGGTATCAGTCAGTTCAGTTGCTGAGTTGTGTCCAACTCTTTGCAACCCCATGAATCGGAGCACACCAGGCCTCCCG
>SJXQ01001056.1:0-63280 GCA_006408695.1 Aepyceros melampus
TGTTTGACCACTTCCAATTTGCCTTGATTCATGGACCTGACATTCCAGGTTCCTATGCAATACTGCTCTTTACAGCATTGGATCACCGTCACATCCATAACTGGGTATTGTTTTTGCTTTGGCTCTATCCCTTCATTTTTTCTGGAGTTATTTCTCCACTGATCTCCAGTAGCATATTGGGCTACTAATGACCTGGGGAGTTTCTCTTTTGGTATCCTATCATTTTGCCTTTTCATACTGTTCATGGGGTTCTCAAGGCAAGAATACTGAAGTGGCTTGCCATTCCCTTCTTCAGTGGACCACATTCTGTCAGACCTCTCCACCATGACCCTCCCATCTTGGGTTGCCCCGCAGACATGGCTTGGTTTCATTGAGTTAGACAAGGGTGTGGTCCTAGTGTGATTAGATTGACTAGTTTTCTGTGAGTATGGTTTCAGTGTGTCTGCCCTCTGATTCCCTCTTGCAACACCTACCATCTTACTTGGATTTCTCTTACCTTGGCATGGGGTATCTCTTCAGGGCTGCTCCAGCAAAGCACAGTCACTGCACCTTACCTTGGATGAGGGGTATCTCCTTACCGCCACCGTTCCTGACCTTCAACGTAGGATAGCTCCTCTAAGCCCTCCTGTGCCTGCCCAGCTACCACTTAGAGTTAGACTAGCACAATTACAGTATGGTTCTAATTCCAGGTCTGATAAAAATTGCTAAGTGGCTATGTGTGGGAAAATTATTCAAGATTCTTGAGAGACAGTAAGAATTTGGAATAGAGAGATAGGAATCAGAGAGAAAAAAAATCAGAAATGTTTATTAGCAATCAGAATTGAAACCAAATTTCTGTTTGGGTGGTCTGATGGAAGAATAACAGGCAGATTCCAAAGGCCAGGTGCCACCAATACACTGTTTTCTTGAAGGAAAGCATGGCAGGAGCATTCACTGGGACCTGATGTCACAAAGCTACAATTTTGAAGATAAGAGGACCCAAGTGCAGGGATAGTTACCACGTCAGAGGGACAGAAGTGAGCTCAGAAATAGTTCCTTGCATAAATGGATTTTTGCACCACCCATTTACCCACCATCACCTTCCACTTGATCCTGTGATGTCTTTTGGAGAAGTTGAGGAAAGTGCTGTCTTCATAAATTGTACTTCGACCGTTTGACCATTCTGAAAACTTACATTGTACTGGCAATTCACACCACACACAAAAGTCAACTCAGGATCGGTTAGAACCTCAGTGTAAATGGTAAAACCCAAAATTCCCTTGGATGATAACATGATTTCTTTAAAGACTTAAGGTAAGGAAACATTTCTTAAGTACAAACACAAATGCTCCAAACTCAAGGGGCTTTGAAATGGACATTTGACACTATTGGAAGGAAAAACTTAAATCTGATTTAACAGAGGAGTCAATCAGAGAGTGAAAATGCAAGTCACATGGTTGGGAACATCCTTAAAACCTACCTATGTGTCATTCTCTGGTATTTAAATGGATAAAGAGTGGCCAGAGGTGAATCTTGAAAACAGAAACCTACTATTAGTGAGTGGAGAAAAGACTTGAATGGTTTCCCTAGAAAGAAGAAACAGTAATGGGAAACCAGTTCTAAGGGGGAAGGTACTGACTTCTTCATTTCTCAGACAATGACAAAGAAAGCCACAGGGAGGTGGAAGTACTCCTCCCAGATTGCTACCAGTTAACAATCCTGAGAGCAGGCAAGGGCGCCGAGCCTCAGCCATCTCCGTGGACTTCAGGTGAAAAGTTCCTCGCATAAGCCTGAGAAGCCTGGAGAAGACTGGGGCATCGGGTAGGAAGGCTGGGGGACACTTGCCTCATTATCCTGCAGATGTCATAAACAGGGAGATGTCTTCTCCAAAGGTCCAATGACCCTTCCCATGTGGGACCAGCCCCAGTAGGTGGACCTGCGGGAAAATGCATAGGCTGTGTCACTTATTCCTGAGAATGTCTGAAGGATGTCTGCAGGGCACAGGGCTGCCACAGAGCCAGGAAAAGTCTCCAGCTTCACTGGAGACTCCCACCTGGACCCTCCCAGCTCCCCATCCAGGTCGTCTTTGCGCGGGGCCACCGTCCTGACTGAGATGGGGTCTCTGACCCCGTGTATCCCCCTCTGTCCCCAGAGCCCTCGGTGGTGTTCGCCAAGGAGCAGCCAGCGCACAGTGAAGTGCAGGCCGTGGCGGGGGCGAGTGCCACGCTGAGCTGCGAGGTGGCCCAGGCCCAGACGGAGGTGACGTGGTACAAGGACGGGAAGAGGCTGAGTTCGAGCTCGAAAGTGCGTGTGGAGGCCACGGGCCGCGGGCGACGGCTGGTGGTGCAGCAGGTGGGCAAGGCGGACGCCGGGGAGTACAGCTGCGAGGCCGGGGGCCAGAAGGTCTCCTTCCGCCTGGACGTCACAGGTCAGTCCTGGAGGAGGGCGCTGAGCTGGCCCGTGCGCAGGTGATGAGGGCACTGGCTTTCAGACACGAGTGCCTTGAACCTTCATCTCTTCAGCCTTCCTGTCTTCTGCATCGCATCTGGAGGCCCATTTTGACCTGAAGAGGATGAATGGGGAGGGTGCATGTGGAAAGAAGAGGGGTTGTTTCTGTCTCCCTGTTGCCAGGCAGTGGGGCTCGGTCACACTGTCTTAGCACCTGCCCAGAGCCTTCCTGTTTCTGCTGGTGTCGGGACCCTGGCCCTCCCTGATGCCTGTGGGTGGAGGTAGGCCTGGGGACGTGTGACTTTCCTCCCACCGTGCGTTTTTCCGAGAGCCAGCACACATCCTCATCAGGCACCTCATGCGAGTCCTCAGTGGGTCAGCTGTTTCAGTTTGATGAATCCCTGACAATCTTCTTTCGCATTCTCTCAGGGGTAAAGTTTGAATGCTCAAACTTGAGGTTTCTGGGAGGTCTTCCCTCCGTTTTCCTAGACCCTAGGGGTCAGTGGGAGCATGTTGCTTGTTACTGCGATGGACAGAGGCAGCTTTGCAGCACAGGGGCTGGTAGAACTCCTGTGGAAGTTCTCTTTCCCTGTCACCGTTCTGGCCTTGGGTTCATTTTCTGTCTCCGTCACATGGAGTCTTTTATCCTGTGTGTCAGTCCTTTTGCTCAGTCCTCAGTGGTGTTCAGGCAGCATCTGGCATATAGAGTGGTATGGGTCAGAGTGGGGCTTTTTCATGCTGAAATGTGAGGTAGGTAGTGCATAACTAGATTGAGTGGGTGGTATAAGGATGGGAAGAAGCTGAGTCGAGTTTGAAAGTATGTATGGAGTTAAGGCCTTTGGGATGGAGCTGTCTGTACATAGTTTGGCAAGATTGACATCAGGTAATAACTCTGTTTTTCCCTAGGACCTGAATGTATTTTTCCATCTATATAAGTGAGTTTTCTGGGGATATCAAATTATCATAGTTTGCAGTGAGGATCGGACAGCTGTATAGCCAAGAGATTCTGTGCTCTTTTTTTTAAAAATTGATTTCCTGAATTCTCTTATCCTGTATTCTTCCATCTTTACTGCCAATGTTGAGCCAAGAAAGCATGGGTGAGTGAGTGTATTCTGGAGGGAGAGAGGCAGTTCTCTTATATATGCATCTAATAATGCTCGGTCACGTTTTCCCAGCAAGTGTTCAGACTCCGTTGGTGGTCCTGAGTGTCTGTCACTTGGGCTCTACCTGATCTATAGGGCTGAGGTAGACAAGATATCTTACCCCTGGGGTTTTCCTGGCAGATTCTTACCCAAAACACTTGAGAGTTCCTGTTAACAAGAGATAGTTGAATTCACTGAACCAGAATAATAGAAAATTTTGGCCACAAAGTAATGCGGGAATTATTTCATGGCAGAATTTTGGCTTATAAATCTTTAGATATTCTGGGTTAGCAATTTTCACGTGGATAAGTAAATTCCTTGAACACAGATGTAGCAAAATCTAGTCCATGTTTTGTTGTGTGTACAGAATTCCTGAAAATAGAGAAGCTTGCAAATTGATCAGTTCCTAGAAAACTATGTCAAAACTCACAAAATGGAAAACAAGCAAGTTGTAAAGACCCCAGCATTTTAAATAATGGAACCATAATAAACAATCTTCTCACAGCAGAATATCTAAGCCCACTTGCTCTATTGTTAAATTGTACTGAGTATTCTGGTAAGAAATTATTCCATGTTCACAGAGATTCTTCTGTGGTATTGAAAAATGGAATGCATTGTCTAGTTTATCTTACATAGGGAACATATCATTGATACCAAAATATGACAAAGTAATTATGAAGAAGTAACACAGTTTAACCTATTGATGATATTAAGGATAATATCTTCTGCAAAATAATAGTAAACTGAATTCAGCAGTTTATTAACAGGAAAATACACTATAGCAACAGCCATATTCCAGGAGTGTGAGGTTGGTTTAAAACAAGAATCAGTAGAAAATTTGATGGAAAGCTTAATGTCAATAAAATAAAAGAAAAATGATATGATTTCCCCAACAAATGGAGAATAAAAATACTCAGTAAAATATAGCTACATATATCCAAGAGAAATACTTGATAAAATTGAGCATTAATTCCTGCCATAAAATTCTTACCAAAGTATAAGGATTCTTCTTTTATTTAAAATTGGCAGTATAGAGAAAAACTGGCTATCCTCGTCCATAAAGTGAAACCTTGAAGGCATTGCCTTTGCAGTAGGGAACAAGATAAGGAAGCCAGTTGTCACCACTTGGATGCTGCATTCATAACACACTAAGGAGGGAAATAAAAGATTAAAAGTTAGAAAAATAAAAATGAAACATGCAAGATGATATGATTAGCAATTTAGAAAATCTAGCAACGTTGATTACTACACTTAGTAAGAGAACTGGTAAACATCATTGCATACAAAAACAATTCACAGAAAACAATTCTATATCTATATGCCAGACACAAACAACTGGAAGACGAAATTTAAAAGAATGGCAATAACAGCATATAGGTCATGTTACTAACTCCAAGTCTAATGGAAGGTCTCGAGGACTTTGTGAAAGTATTAATATTAAATGTTGCATAGAGGCAGGAAACAGATATAAATAAGTGTATACAAATCTATGGAACTCCGAGATGTTCACTTCCCATTAAATGCCAAATCACAGTTCTTTGGGATGTTAGAATATTGACAAGTTGATTGCAACGGCCAAAGAGAACCAAATGAGTCTTAACAAAATGAGGACATTTGTTCCAACCTAATCATGACTTAAAAAAAAAAAGTTACAGCAATTTACACAAGTGGGTCTCAAGGCAGATAAATAGCCCAAAGGAATGGAGTGGTGAGCTCACACTGAAGTGTAGAGAAAGGAGGATCTTATCATCATTGATGGTAAGGCTATTCTAAGTCGCTTTAGTCGTGTCCGACTCTGTGCGACCCCATAGACGGCAGCCCACCAGGCTCCCCCGTCCCTGGGATTCTCCAGGCAAGAACACTGGAGTGGCTTGCCATTTCCTTCTCCAGTGTATGAACGTGAAAAGTGAGAGTGAAGTTGCTCAGTCGTGCCCAACTCTTAGCGACCCCATGGACTGCATGCAGCCTACCAGGCTCCTCTGTCCATGGGATTTTCCAGGCAACAGTACTGGTTGCCATTGCCTTCTCTGGGTAAGGCCATTACCATAAGGAAAAATAAAATAACATTGGAATTTACCTCCTACCACACAAAGAACCAACTCCAGGCAGGTTAGAGACTGCTGTGTGAAAGGTAAAACAAGCTTTTATCTGATAATAAAGGTTATTTAATGACCATGGGATAATGAAAGATTTTTAAACAGAACATAAATGCAGAAGCCACAAAGGACAAACTGATATATTTGCCTTAATGAAATAACTTAATCTCACCAGGAGCATTATTAAAAAATGAAAAAAATAGAGAACAAAAGTGGGAGTACAGATAAATACAACAACACGTTTTCACTCTCCTCTTTCACTTTCATCAAGAGGCTCTTTAGTTCTTCTTCACTTTCTGCCATAAGGGTGGTGTCATCTGCATATCTGAGGTTATTGATATTTCTCCTGGCAATCTTGATTCCAGCTTGTGTTTTCTTCCAGTCCAGCGTTTCTCATGATGTACTCTGCATATAAATTAAATAATCAGGGTGACTATATACAGCCTTGGCGTACTCCTTTTCCTATTTGGAACCAATCTGTTGTTCGATGTCCAGTTCTAACTGTATGCTTCCTGCATACAGATTTCTCAAGAGGCAGGTCAGGTGGTCTGGTATTCCCATCTCTTTCAGAATTTTCCACAGTTTATTGTGATCCACACAGTCAAAGGTTTTGGCATAGTCAATAAAGCAGAAAGAGATGTTTTTCTGGAACTCTCTTGCTTTTTCCATGATCCAGAGGATGTCGGCAATTTGATCTCTGGTTCCTCTGCCTTTTCTAACACCAGCTTGAACATCTGGAAGTTCACAGTTCACGTATTGCTGAAGCCTGGCTCGGAGAATTTTGAGCTTTACTTTAGTAGCATGTGAGATGAGTGCAATTGTATGGTAGTCTGAGCATTCTTTTGCATTGCCTTTCTTTGGGATTGGAATGAACACTGACCTTTTCCAGTCCTGTGGCTACTGCTGAGTTTTCCCAATTTGCTGGCATATTGTGTGCAGCACTTTCACAGCATCATCTTTCAGGATTTAAATAGCTCAACTGGAATTCCATCACCTCCACTAGCTTTGTTTGTAGTGATGCTTTCTAAGGCCCACTTGACTTCACATTCCAGGATGCCTGGCTGTAGGTGAGTGATCACACCATGATTATCTGGGTTGTGAAGATCTTTTTTGAATAGTTCCTCTGTGTATTCTTGCCACTTCTTCTTAATATCTTCTGCTTCTGTTAGGTCCATACCATTTCTGTCCTTTATTGAACCCATCTTTGCATGAAGTGTTCCCTTGGAATCTCTGATTTTCTTGAAGAGATCTCTAGTCTTTCCCATTCTATTGTTTTCCTCTATTTCTTTGCACTGATCACTGAGGTAGGTTTTCTTAACTCTCCTTGCTATTCTTTGGAACTCTGTATTCAAATGAGTATATCTTTCCTTTTCTCCTTTGCTTTTTGCTTCTCTTCTTTTCACAGCTATTTGTAAGGCCTCCTCAGACAGCCATTTTGGTTTTTTGCATTTCTTTTTCTTGGGGATGGTCTTGATCCCTGCCTCCTGTACAATGTCACGAACCTCTGTCCGTAGTTCATCAGGCAGTCTGTCTATCAGATCTAGTTCTTTAAATCTATTTCTCACTTCTACTGTGTAATCTTAAGGGATTTGATTTAGGTCATACCTGAATGGTCTAGTGGTTTTCCCTACATTCTTTAAGTCTGATTTTTGCAATAAGGAGTTCATGATCTGAGTCACAGTCAGCTCCTGGTCTTGTTTTTGCTGACTGTATAGAGCTAATTCATCGTTGGCTGCAAAGAATACAATTAATCTGACTTCGGTGTTGACCATCTGGTGATGTCCATGTGTAGTCTTCTCTTAAAGAGGAACTAAAAAGCCTCTTGATGAGAGTGAAAGAGGAGAGTCAAAAAGTTGGCTTAAAACTCAACATTCAGAAAACTAAGATCATGGCATCTGGTCCCATCACTTCATGGCAAATAAATGGGGAAACAGCGGAAACAGTGGCTCACTTTATTTTGTGGGGCTCCAAAATCACTGCAGATGGTGACGTAGCCATGAAATTAAAAGATGCTTACTCCTTGGAAGAAAAGTTCTGACCAACCTAGACAGCATATTAAAAAACAGGGACATTACTTTGCCAACAAAGGTCTGTCTAGTCAGAGCTATGGTTTTTCCAGTAGTCATGCATGGATGTGAGAATTGGACTCTAAAGAAAGCTGAGCACCAAAGAATTGATGCTTTTGAACCATGGTGTTGTAGAAGACTCTTAAGAGTCCCTTGGACTGCAAGGAGATCCAGCCAATCTATTCTAAAGGAAATCAGCCCTGAGTGTTCATTGGAAGGACTGATATTGAAGCTGAAACTCCAGTACTTTGGCCACCTGATGTGAAGAGCTGATTCATTTGAAAAAAACCCTGATGCTGGGAAAGATTGAAGGCAGGAAGAGGGGATGACAGAGGATGAGATGGCTGGATGGCATCTCCAACTCAGTGGACATGAGTTTGGGTAAACTCTGGGAGTTGGTGATGGATAGGGAGGCCTGGCATGCTGCAGTCCATAGGGTCACAAAGAGTCAGACACAACTGAGTGACTGACCTGAACTAACTGAACCATCAGCACTGTATAACATTTAATTATATAAAGAGCTCCTAAATGAATCTGGGAAAAAACAGAGACTGCAAATTTTGAAAATTGTACAAAACTTGAACCACAGAAGAGTAAACTACAGAATAACTATAAAACTCATATTCTTCCGTTTGTGAATCATTAGGACCATGCCACAGTGGTGTAGCTTCACTCCCATCAGGTTGCTAACAGCTGAGAACACTGAGAGTGTGGTTAGGGTGGAGACTGAGGAGCTCTCACTCACTGCAGATGAGAAGGTGCCCTGTACAGCTGTATGGGAAGGACTCCGGCCTCCTGTAGGAAGGTTGAGGAATGCATGACTCTGTAGTTCTTCTCCTAGAGGATTTGTGCATGAGAGAAGTCTTTCACAGCTTCTCATTGGAACAGCCTCCACAGATCAGGGGTAGAATATAGAAATAAGTTCTGTTGCTTGTTGCTGGGAAGGGGTGGAGTTTCTCTAGGTCGCAGAACTGGTGCAAAGCCTGGAGAAGTTTCCCGTCTTCTTGCCTCCCCATTTAATCATTCTTTTCTCAGTGGTGCATCTTAACGTAGATGGGGTCTCTGATCCCGTGTATCCCCCTCTGTCCCCAGAGCCCCCGGTGGTGTTCGCCAAGGAGCAGCCGGCACGCAGTGAAGTGCAGGCCGTGGCCGGGGCGAGTGCCACGCTGAGCTGTGAGGTGGCCCAGGCCCAGACGGAGGTGACGTGGTACAAGGACGGCAAGAAGCTGAGTTCGAGCTCGAAAGTGCGTGTGGAGGCCACAGGCCGCGGGCGGCGGCTGGTGGTGCAGCAGGCGGGCAGGGCGGACGCCGGGGAGTACAGCTGCGAGGCCGGGGGCCAGAAGGTCTCCTTCCGCCTGGACGTCACAGGTCAGTCCTTTGTGGTACTTAGTCTTGTTTGGAGATGGTGGTTGAATTGCATTAGACCCTGATGCTCTCTCATTAGACGCCGTCTCTTCAGGCCTCCCATCCTCCTGCCTCCTATTTTCATGCCCATGACTGGGCCAAGGAAGACAAAACGGAAAGGCTGTGTATGAAAGGAAGAGGGACCGTTCTTGAACACCTTGTGGTGCTTCCATATAGTAGTGTTTAATCACACATCCTGAGTGTGATTAAACCTGCCCACGACCCTTGTCATGTTCCTTGGTGTCCAGGACTGTGGCTCTATTGGATGCTTGAATTCTGAAATAGACTAGTCATCTCACACCTGAGTTATGTGACTGCTTTTTTTGGATGTCTGGGTATGCCCTCTCTTAGAACCATATTAGGGTTCTCACTAGTCAGAGACCCTTGCATCTCTTTGATAAGGTTGACTAAACTTTGGGTTATTAATCTTTTCTTTGTTTTAAGACCCTCATGTACATTTATGCATAGGAATGCCTAGGAGATATTGTGGGTTTGGTTCCAGGTCACTGTAATAAAGTGAATATGCAACCCACTCCAGTATTCTTGCCTGGAGAACCCCATGGAAGAGGAGCCTGGTGGGCTGCTGTCCATGGGGGTCGCACAGAATTGGACATGACTGAAGCGACTTAGCATGCGTGCATGCATGCATGATTGCAATAAAGTGACCTAACAGATTTTTTGTTTTCTCAGTGCATGTAAAAGTTGTGTTTACACTATACTGTAGTCTGTTAAGTATGCATAGCATTATGTTTAAAAATGTACATACTTTAGGCAAAAAATGCTTTATTGCTAAAAAATGTTAACCATCGTATGAGCCTTCAGTGAGTAGTAGTAACATCAGAGACCATTGATCAAAGATTACCATAGCATATATCTGTTCAGTTCAGTTTCTCATTTATGTCCCACTCTTTGCAACCCCATGGACTGCAGCACGCCTGGCTTCCCGTCCATCACCAACTCCTGGAGCTTATTCAGACTCATGTCTGTAGAATTGGTGATGCCATCCAACTATTCTCATCCTCTGTTGTCCCCTTCTCCTCTTGCCTTCAATCTTTCCCAGCATCAGAGTCTTTTCAAATGAGTCAGTTCTTTGCATCAGGTGGCCAAAGTATTGGAGTTTCAACTTCAGCATCAGTCCTTCCCATGAATATTCAGGACTGATGTCCTTTAAGATAGTAATGAAAAAGGTTGAAATATTGCAAAGATTACCAAAATATGCCATACAGACATGAAGTGAATAAATGCTGTGGGGAAAATGGCAGTGAAAGATTTGTTTGATGCAGAGTTGTCAAAAACCTTCGATTTGTACAAATGCAATAATATCTGCCAATCCTCAACAAAGTGCAATAAAACAAGGTGTGCCTGTAGAAGTTATCTGTGCTCCCATTTATAACAAAATCTAGATATGTTTTCGTGCAGTGTTTGTGGGAAATAAAAAAGACAAGAGGACTGGTAGGTATGTGTCTGAGACATGCACGTGTGAGGTCTGGAATTCATATCTTGTCTTTAGTAAGACCATTCTGTGTCAGAATTCTTTTAGAGTTTGATTTGTAAATTTAGAAAAGGAAAGAAATAAGTAGCCTAAGTGTATCAGTACACTCTGTTAAAGATGCGTCCTTATAGTAGCAGCCGTTTACGGATAAGTTGGCATTTATCCTAGAACACATCCTGAGGAGTGTGTGTCTGTACCAGTCTGGCAGGTTCATGGAGAAGTCTGATAACAATTTATTTCCTTTTCTTAAGTGGATCTCAACATTAGAGAGATGTGGATGATGGTACTACACTATGTACATGTAACAGTTTGGTTGTATGTCAGTATATTAATAATTTGTGGGTAAGTGCAGATAACTAAAATATTTATGTATCTTCCTAAAATGGTTTTTAAGAGACTAAGTTATTTTTTGGTAATAATTCTGAAATTTTCAACAAATTGATCAAATGTTAGAAAACCGTATGAAAAAGTCACACCAGAAGAAATAGATAACTCTGGCTAATTCATGTCAATGTGTAACAAAACGAATACAGTATTGTAAAGCAAAACAAACTAAAAAATAAAAATTAAAAAAAAAAATAAAACATTCTTTGATACAAGGGTAGTAAGAGCAAAGAGAGATAACATTTAAAATTGTCATTAAGTATAGCTGAAGTTTGATTATTTTTCTTTAACAATTATTTGATTATGATCACTGTAAATGTACTCATTTGCTTGACATCTACTAAAATCATTAATAAATCCAATATGAGTGTTAAAAAAAAAAAAAGAAATAGATAACTCAAATTGTCCTATGAAAATTTTAAAATTGGGGTATAATTGCTTTACAATGCTGCCTTGGTTTCTGCCATTCCAGTTCACTTCAGTTGCTCAGTCATGTCTGACTCTTTGCAACTCCATAGACTGCAGCACGCCAGGCTTCCCTATCCATTACCAACTCCCGGAACTTGCTCAAACTCATGTTCATTCAGTCGGTGATGCCATCCAACCATCTCATCCTCTGTCATCCCCTTTTCTTCCTGGCTTCAATCTTTCCCAGCATCAGGGCTTTTTCCAATGAGTCAACTCTTCGCATCAGGTGGCTGAAGTATTAGAGCTTCAGCTTCAGTATCAGTCTTCCAATGAATATTCAGGACTGGTCTCCTTTAGGATGGACTGGTTGGATTTCCTTGCAGTCCAAGGGACTCTCAAGAGTCTTCTCCAACACCACAGTTCAAAAGCATCGATTCTTTGGTGCTTCAGCTTTCTTTATAGTCTAACTCTCACATCCATATATGACCACTGGAAAACCATAGCTTTGGCTAGATGGACCTTTGTTGACAAAGTAATATCTCTGCTTTTTAATATGCTCGCTAGGTTGGTCATAGCTTTTCTTCCAGGGTCATGGCAGCTTTTCTTCCATAGCATTTCTGCCATAAAACAGTGCATATCAGCTATCAGTGTGTGTATGTATGTCCCCTTCCTCTTGAGTCTGCCTCCCACTCCCCACTCCCATCGCACCCCTTAGATCATCACAGAGCACCAAGCTGGCCCCCTGTGCTGGACAGCAGCTTCCTGCTAGCTATCTGTTTCACACATGCTGGTGCATGTATATTGGTGTTCCTCTCTCAGTTAGCCCCTCTCTTCCCCCTCACCCCACCCACAAGTCCATTCTCTGTGTCTGTATCTCTGTTCCTGCCATGCACATAGGTTCATCAGCATCATTTCCCCAGACTCCATAGATATGTTAACATATAATCTTTGTTTTTCTCTTTCTGCCTGACTTCATGCTGTATGTCAGGCTCTGGGTTCACCCACATTACTACAAAGGACTCAATTTTATTCCTTTCTATGCCTAAGTAATATTCCATTGTGTATATGTACCACACCTGCTTTATCCAGTCATCTGTCTGGATATCTAGGTTGCTTCCATGTTTGAACACTGTAGTATATGTGTCTTTTTGAGTTATGGTTTTCTCAGGTATATGCCCAGGAGTGGGATTGCTGGGTCATATGGTAGTTTAATATTTAGTTCTTTAATGAACCTCCATACTGTTCTTCAAAGTGGTTGTATCAATTTAGATTCCCACCTGTAGTGTAAGAGGGTTCCCTTTCCCCATACCCTTTCCAGCATTTATTGTTTGTAGATTTTTTTTTTTTGATGCTGGCCATTCTGACTGGTGTGAGATGATACCTCATTGTAGTTTTAATTTGCATTTTTCTAATAGTGATGTCGCGGAGAAGGCAATGGCAACCCACTCCAGTACTCTTGCCTGGCAAATCCCATGGACAGAGGAGCCTGGAGGAGCCTGGTAGGCTGCAGTCCATGGGGTCGCTAAGGACTGAGTGACTTCACTTTCGCTTTTTACTTTCATGCACTGCAGAAGGAAATGGCAACCCACTCCAGTGTTCTTGCCTGGAGAATCCCAGGGACGGGGAAGCCTGGTGGGCTGCCGTCTACGGGGTCGCACAGAGTCAGACACGACTGAAGCAACTTAGCAGCAGCAGTAATAGTGATGTTGAGCATCTTTTCATATGCTTCTTGGCCATCTGTATGTCTTCTCTGAAGAGATGTCTATTTAGGTCTTCTGCCCATTTTTTGATTGGGTTGTTTGTTTTTTGATATTGAGCTCCATAATTTGCCTATATATTTTGGAGATTAGTCCTTTGTCTGTTGTCTTGTTTGCAAATATTTTCTCCCATTCTGAGGGTTGTCTTTTTGTCTTATTTATGATTTCCTTTGATGTACAAAAGCTTTTAAGTTTAATTATATAACATTTGATTATTTTTCTTTTTATTTTCATTGCTCTAGGAGGTGTGTCAAAAAAGATCTTGCTGTGGTTTATGTCAAAGAGTGTTTTTCCTGTGTTTTCCTCTACTAATTTTATAGTGTCCAGTCTTACATTTAGGTCTTTAATTCATTTTGAGTTTATTTTTGTGCACAGTGTTACAGAGTGTTCTGATCTTGTTCTTTTACATGTAGCTGTCCAGCTTTCCCAGCACCACTTATTGAATAAGCTGTCTTTTCTCCATATTCTCAATATCTCCCAGATATATTCTTGCCTCCTTTGTCAAAGACAAGGTGCCCATATCTTATCTCTGGGAGTTATATCTTGTCCTGTTGCTCTATATTTCTGTTTTTGTGTCAGTACCATGCTGTCTTGGTGATGGTAGCTTTGTATTATAGTTAGAAGTCAGAGAGCCAGCTCCATTTTTCTGTCTCAAGATTGCTTTGCCTCTTCGGGGTCTTCTGTGTATCCATACAAATCATACAATTTTTTGTTCTAATTCAGTAAAGAATGCCATTAGTAATTTGATAGGAATTGCAATGAAGTTGTAGATTGCTTTGCACGATGTAGCCATTTTCACTATAAATTGATTCTTCCAGTCCGAGAACATGGTCTGTTTCTTCATCTGTTTGTGTCCTCTTGGATTACTTTCATCCGTGTTTTATAGTTTTGTGAGTACAGATCTTTTGCTGCCTCAGGTAGGTTTATTCCTGGATATTTTATTCTTTTTGTCTTGATGGTAAACAGGCTTGTCTTCTTAATTCCTCTTTCTGCTCTTTCATTGTTAGTATAAAGGAATGCAAGAGATGTCTATGTATTAATTTTGTATCCTGCAACTTTACTAAATTCATTGATCAGATCCAGTAGAAAAACTAGTGGCATCTTTAGAATTTTCTATGTGTGATAACCTGTCATCTGCATACACAGACACTTTTTTTTTTTTTACTTCTTTTCCAGTTTGGATTTCTTTTATTTCTTTTACTCCTGTGATTGCCATAGTGAGGACTTCCAAACCTATGTTGAATAAGAGTGGTGAGAGTGGACATCCTTGTCTTGTTCCTAATCTTAAGGGAAGCGCTTTCACTTTTTTGCCATTGAGAATGATGGTTTGCTGTGGGTTTGTTGTAATGGCCTTTATTATGTTGAGGTAGGTTCCCTCGATGCCAGTTTTCTGGGAGAATTTTTATCATAAATGGTTAATGATTTTGTCAGAAGCTTTTCCTGCCTCTATTGAGATGGTCGTATGGTTTTTATTCTTTGTTAGTATGGTTATCACATTGATTGGTTTGCATATATTGAAGAATCCTTGCATCCCTGGATAACCACTTGATCATGATGTATGATCCTTTTAATGTGTTGTTGGCTTCTGTTCATTAGTAGTTTGTTGAGAATATTTGTGTCTTTGTTCATCAGTGATATTGGTCTGTAATTTCCTTTTTTGTGTGTGATATCTTTTCTGGTTTTGGTATCAGGGTGATAGTCGCCTTATAGAATAAATTTATAAGTGTTCGTAATTCTGAGATTTTGGAGGGAAGAGTTTGAGAAGGATAGATGTTATCTCTTCTCTAAAAGTTTGCTCAAATTGCCTGTGAAGCTGTCTGGTCCTCGACTTTTGTTTGTTGGAATATCTTTTATTACATTTTCAATTTCATACTTGTGATTGGCCTGTTTGTATTTTCTAATTCTTCCTGGTTCAGTCTTGAAAGCATGTATCTTTCCAAGAATTTATCCATTTTTTTCCAGGTTGTCGTTTTTTTATTGGATTACAGTTGTTTATGGCAGTCTCTATGACCCTCTGTATATCTGTGGTGTCAGTGCTGATGTCTTTTTTTTCATTTCTAATTTTACTGAGTCCTCGCTCTTCTTGAGGAGTCTGGTTGAAGGTTTATCAGTTTTGTTTACCTTCTCGAGGAACCAACTTTTACTTTTACTGATCTTTGCCAATGTTTTCTTGTTTCCTATTTCATTTATTTCTGGTCTGATCTTTCTGATTTCGTTTCTTCTGTTGACTTTGGGTTTTCTTTCTCCTCTTTCCCTCGCAGGTTAGAGTGTTAATTCGAGGCTTTTTCTTGTTTCTTGTGGTGAGATTGTACTGCTCTGCGCTTCCCTTTCAGAACTGCTTTTACTGTGTCCAATAGGTGTTGTGTTGTCATCTTTTCAGCATCGTTTGTTTCTGTGTATTTTTAAAAAATTTCCTTCTTAATTTCTTCAGTGATCTCTTGGTTATTTAGCAGCACACTGTTTAGCCTCCATGTGTTTGTGGTTTTTTTTTTTTGCATTTTTCCCCCTGTGATTGATTTCTAATCTCATAGCATTGTGGCAGGAAAAAATGCTGATACAATTTCAATTTTCTCAAAATTTCCAAGGCTTGATATATGATCCAAGATGTGGTTTATCCTGGAGAATGTTCCATGTGCACTTGAGAAAAAAAAAAATTGTTCTCCTGCTTTCAGGTGGAATGTCGTATAAATATCAATTAACTCTATTTGGTCTGTTGTGTCATTGAAAGCTTGTGTTTGCTTCGTTATTTTCTGTTTGGATGATGTTTCCACTGGTATAAATGGGGAGCTAAAGTCCCCCAATACTGATTGTGTTATGGTCGATTTCCCCTTTTAGGTTGTTAGTGTTTGCCTTATGTATTGAGGTACTGTTATTTCTATGCATAACTATTTGTAATTGCTTTATCTTCTTCTTGGGTTGAATCTTTGATTATTATGTAGTGTCCTGCCTTACCTCTTTAACCATTTTTATTAAGTCTGTTTTATCTGATATGAGTGTTGCTACTCCAGCTTTATTTTGATTCCCATTCTCATGGGATATCTTTTTCCATCTCTTACTTTCAGTCTGTATGTGTCCTTAGGTCTGAAATGAGTCTCTCATAGGCAGCATATACACGGGTCTTGTTTTTGTATCCATTCAGTATCTGTGTCTTTTGGTTGGGGCGTTTAATCCACTTACATTTATGTATGATTTATATGTTTCTATTACCATTTTCTCTACTGTTTTCTTAATTGGTGTTGAATTCTCTTTGCTTTTGCTTGTCTGTAAAGCTTTTGATTTCTCTGTCAAATCTAAATAAGATCTTTGCTGTATAGTCTTGGCTGTAGGCTTTTTTCCTTTTATCACTTTACATATATCTTGTTGCTCCCTTTTGGCTGGCAGAGTTTCTGCTGAAAAATCAGCTGATAGCTATATGGGGACTCCCTTGTATGTTATTTTTTGCTTTTCCACTGCTGCTTTTAATAGTTTTTCTTTGTATTTAATTTTTATTAGTTTGATTATTATGTGTCTTGGTATGTTTCTCTTATCCTATATGGGACTCTATACTTCCTGGATTCTGGTGAGTCTTTCCTCTCCCATGTTAGGGAAGTTCTTAACTATAATCTCTTCAACTATTTTCTCAGACCCTTTCTCTTTCTTTTTTTCTGGGACCCCTATAATTCGAATTTGGGGCATTTAATATAACATTGTCCCAGAGAGCTCTGAGATTGTCTTCAGTTATCTTCATTTTTTTCTTTATTCTGCTCCTTGGAAGTTATTTCCATCATTCTATCTTCCAGTTCACTTATTTGTTTTTCTGCCTCAGTTATTCTGCTATTGATTCCTTCTAGCATATTTTTAATTTTAGTTACAGCAGTTTTCATCACTGTTTGTTTATTCTTTTGCTCTTCTAGATGTTTGTTTAATGCATTTCCTTCCTTCCATTTCTGAGATTTTGGATCATCTTTACTATCACTACTCTGAATTATTTTTCAGATAGTTGTCTATTTCATCCTCATTTATTTGATCTTGTAGGTTTTTACCTTGCTCCTTTGTCTGTAACATATTTTTTTGTCATCCTATTTTTTCTTTTTTATGAGTAGAAATGTGTTCCTATCTACTATTTGTTTGGCCTGAGGTTTTTGGCAGTGGAGTTTGCAGGCAGTTGGGTCAAGCTGGGTCTTGGTGTTGAGATGGGGACCTCTGGGAGACCTCACTCTGATTAGTATTCCCTGGGGTCCGAGGTTCTCTATTAATTCAGTGGTTCAGAGTGGGTACTCCCACCACTAGAGCTCATTTCCAATCTCTGGCCCATGACCTGAGATCCCACAAGCCACAGGACACTGCAAAAAAAAAAAAAAGAGCAGAACAAAACCAAAGAATAAAAATTGAGATATAGAAAACCAGCAGATATATTAGAAAAAATAAGAATATATATGAAACAAACCCCAGAAGGTAAAACAGAACTCCAGTAGCAAAGGAGAAAAACAAAAACCAAACCAAACCAAAAAGGACCAGGAAAAGCCTTGGCTGTGGGGCAGGGCTTAGGCAGGGCAGCCCTTAGGCAGGGTGGGGTTTAGGCGTGGGACTCAGGCCAGGAAAGGCCCTAAGTGGGTGTCAGAGTGGCGCCAGGCTCAGCCTGGCCTGTAGGGGCCCTCTGGAGTGCCTCTGGCCTCCAGGTTGAGAGGCGCAGGGCCTCAGCAAGCTCCTGGAGCTGAGTGACCAGGGATGGGGAATGCTGGATGTGTTTCCTGGTCCTCCAACCCCTCAGGTCCCTCCTAGTCCCTGCTGCTCCCCGGAAGGTAAATGTGTCCCTTCAGGTGTGTAAACCCCTCCCTTTACCCAGCCGCCCTGCGGGTGTGCCTGCCTCGCCCAGCCTCCACTCCTCCTCCCGCCTCGCTACCCCCCATCCTACCCAGGTGCTCGGGGGCTCCTCTGGTCTTCCTGGGTGTCCAGGGTCCTCCACCAGCATCTGGTAAGTCCTGTTGGTGGGGCGACATGGACTCTGCATCTTCTCCCTCCATCATCTGGGCCCGACTTCCCCTAAAACTTAAATAAAGGGATCAGTAATTAAAAAAAAAATCCATAAAGAAACATCTAAGCCCATTGGTTTGCTGATGAAGTGAAAATGTCAGTCATTTAACCATTTCCAACTTTTTGTGACCCCCTGGACTGTAGCCTGTCTGGCTCCTCTGTCCATGGAATTCTCTTGGCAAAAATATTGGAGTGGGTAGCCATTCCCTTCTCCAGGGGATAGTCCTGACCCAGGGGTTGAACCCAGGTCTCCTGCATTGCAGGCAGATTCTTTACCATCTGAGTCACCAGGGAAGTCTGACAGGAAGATTTGGACTTGGCATGCTATTATTAATGTTTTAAAATGTATATACTAATTACAAACAGTTATTCTAAAATAGAATGTTAAAACATTAATAATAGAATCAGAGGTATCATGTTTCTAATTCCAAATAGAATACAAGGTGCTTAATGGCTCTGTAGGGGGGCAGGAAATAACATTTTTGAGAGATGATAAAGAAGATACTAAATAAATGGATAGATATCCATTAAAGAATCTAGGATGTTCAGTAACAGTCCATACCCAAGCAGATGTTCTTTGGGAGAGTATTGAGAATTGACAGTCAAATTCAGCATGAGCATTAGTATTAAAAACTATTATAAAGCTACAGTAATGTAGAAAGATGAGTCAGCGAAGGGACAATTACCAGACCAGAAGACGGAAGAGGGAGTTTAGCAAAAGACCTGTCCACAGATGGACCTTCGTTGCTCCCCCACTTTTTTCTTTTAGTGTGGTGGATGTGCAAGGAGTGGAAAATGATGGTCTTTTTGTAAGAATTTGCTTTTCCATTCAACCATGGAAGGAAAAAAGTTCATCTGATAGCACAAACCACACAGAGCCAACTCCAGGTTGGTTAGAGACCCCAGGGTAAGAGATAAAACCCTAACAACTCGTAGATGATGACTTAGGTTGCCTTGTGGCTTTTGGGTAAGGGGAGATTCCTGACATGGAACAAGAATGACACATTTCACTGCATTAAAACTAAAAGCTTTACAATAATAATAAATTAAAAAAAATAACTGAAAGCTTTCATTAGATTCATTCAGTTCAGTTCAGTTGCTCAGTCATGTCCAGCTCTTTGCTACCTCCATGGACTGCAGCACGCCAGGCCTCCCTGTCCTTAACCATCTCCCAGAGCATGCTCAAACTCATGTCCATTGAGTCAGTGATGCCGTCCAACCATCTTGATTCATCAGAAGACTCCATAAAAGAGTGGCATGCAAGTCACGCAGATATGGGAGAGAAAAGTTTTAATATGCAAATAGGAGTCCTAAAAATAAATATGAAAAAGGTAGACAGTGCCATTGAAAATCAGGCAAGTTCTTTAACTGCTGCTGCTGCTGCTAAGTCACTTCAGTTGTGTCCGACTCTGTGAGACCCCATAGATGGCAGCCGACCAGGCTCCCCGTCCCTGGGATTCTCCAGGCAAGAACACTGGAGTGGGTTGCCATCTCCTTCTCCAACACACGAAAGTGAAAAATGAAAGTGAAGTCACCCAGTGTGTCCGACTCCTAGCGACCCCATGGACTGCAGCCCACCAGGCTCCTCAGTTCATGGGATTTTCGACACCACAAAAGAGCAAATGACCCAAAAATGACCATAATGACAAAAAAGGTCAATAAAGCTGCTCCACTTTGTGGGTCACCAGAACCGTACAGGAGACAGCCGCAGGAAGTACCCCTGACTTCCACCAGATTGGCAACAGTTGACACGCTGAGAATAGGCAAGAGGGAGGAGCCTCAGTAATTTTCATGCACTGTGGGCAGGAACGCTCTGCACACAGCTGAGTGGGAGAGACTGGCTTCATCTAGGAAGGTGGAGGCTTTATCTAGGAAGGAGAGTCTGGCTTCATCTAGGAAGGTTGCATGGATCATGACTCCACCCCCGTCCCACCTGCCCCCGGCAGATCCTATTCACAGAGAAGTCTTTTGCAGTGTTCTTACTTAGAACTGCCCACTTGGAGCTGTGACCAAATGTATAGATAAATTGTGTTACCACTGCTGATAAGGTATGGGGCCTCTTGGGCACATATCTAGTGCGGAGCTTAGAGAAGTTTCTAGTCCTTCTAACTTCCCTATTTAATCCCTTTCCCCCACTGTTGCCTTCCTGCCTTAGATGATCATCTCTGTGACTTTGGACTTCCCTCCTTGTCCCCAGAGTCCATGGCTATACATCATTTGCCAGGGAACAGCCAGTGTGATTGGGGGGACAGCCAAGCTGAGCTGCAAGGTAGCACAGACCCAGAAGGAGGTGACATGGTTCAAGGGTGAGCAGAAGCTGAGTGCCAGCTCAAAAGTGCAGGAAGAGACCCAGGGCCGTGCTCAGCAGCTGGTGGTGCAGCAGGCGGGGAGAGCAGACATTGGGGAGTACAGCTCTGAGGCTGGAGGCCAGAAGGTCTCCTTGTGTGTGGACGTCACAGGGGGTTCTAACTGAGAGCATCTGGAGGAGACTCACTGGATCCTAGTGCTCTTTGCATTAGACTTCCCTTCAAGTCTCCCGTCCTTCCGGTTCTATTCTTATGGCCATGGCTGAACCGAGGGAA
Organism: Aepyceros melampus; assembly: GCA_006408695.1. Taxonomy (NCBI): domain Eukaryota; kingdom Metazoa; phylum Chordata; class Mammalia; order Artiodactyla; family Bovidae; genus Aepyceros; species Aepyceros melampus. The sequence goes on from SJXQ01001056.1 coordinate 20,772, forward strand.
TTGAAATTGGAGGGGCATGTATATGGAAGAGAGTTTGGCCATTCTTGTAAACTTCAAGTAGTGTTTGATGTAACACTTATTCACATGTCCCAGAAGCTGTGTAGAATCTTCCCCATATCGAGGACTCTGGAATCCGCCTGGTACTTGAGGTTTGAAGTAATGAGATGTCTCTTACCTGGGAGTATGTGCATATCCTTCCTTCTGTTGAATATTTTGGCTGTTCCCACATCCCTCATCTAACATCACATGAGAGTTCTTACCAGTGAGACCTGTTTGAATTTCACGGAACCAAAATTAAGGGGACTTTGTTTTTCTGGCACATAATCATGCTTGGAATTATCTCAAAACTAAAATTTAGTTCGTAATAGTTTCAGCGTTCTGGGAGGCTCTTTTCTCTTTCACTTCATGTACCAAATTCTAGATCCAGGTTTTGTCTCAGTGCCTGTGAACAGTAAAAAAGGAGCTGACTCTTGGTAGGTGTACACCTGCGACATGTGCCTGAGGTTTAGAATGCTCTTTTCAAACAACATATTGTTTTCCTTTGTCTTCAGTTAGAACATTTGTGTCAGTATTCTTGGAGTTTGATTTGTAAGCTTAGAAATGGAAATGAATAAGTAGCTAATACTATCAGTCAGTCAGTTAGTTCAGTCGCTCAGTCGTGTCCGACTCTGCGACCCCATGAATCCCAGCACGCCAGGCCTCCCTGTCCATCACCAACTCCCAGAGTTCACTCAGACTCATGTCCATCGAGTCCGTGATGCCATCCAGCCATCTCATCCTCTGTTGTCCCCTTCTCCTGCTGCCCCCAATCCCTCCCAGCATCAGAGTCTTTTCCACCTAGTCAACTCTTCACATGAGGTGGCCAAAGTACTGGAGTTTCAGCTTTAGCATCAGTCCTTCCAAAGAACATCCAGGACTGATCTCCTTTAGAATGGACTGGTTGGATCTCCTTGCAGTCCAAGGGACTCTCAAGAGTCTTTTCCAACACCACAGTTCAAAAGCATCAATTCTTCGGTGCTCAGCCTTCTTCACAGTCCAACTCTCACATCCATACATGACCACAGGAAAAACCATAGCCTTGATTAGATGGACCTTTGTTGGCAAAGTAATGTCTCTGCTTTTGAATATGCTATCTAGGTTGGGCATAACTTTCCTTCCAAGGAGTAAGCTAACTATACCACACACTAAAAGATGAGTTTTTATAGGAGCAGCAGCCATGGTCTCATAAAACAGATTTTACTTTATAGAAATTCCCTCATGGTTAGTGTGTTTGTACCTCCCTGGCTGGTTCACAGAGAAGTCTGAGATCTAAATTTCTTTTCCTTGCATTAGGAGTTTGTTACAGGTAGATAACAGATTGGGAATGTATTAGTTCTTCAGTGGGTTAAAAGCATAAATAAATAGTTTTAAAAAAAGAGGGTGTTAATATCAAATAACTAAGGCTATGATCCTACACTGACCTCTGGTTGCCAATACCTAACAGTGTGGGATTGTACCTGTACGTGACAGTTTGTGGGTATGTATAGACACCAGAAAACTCACTCTGTACCTTTGTCAAATGTTATTAATATTTCAAGAGAATATTGCACATTGCTTTATGGTAGTCAATTTGAAAAATTTTGACCATTTGGCCAGTTCCTAGAAAACCATTATCAAAAGTAACACAGAAGAATTAGACAACTCCAACAGTTGTAAAACTTTTAAGTAAGTTGAACCACAGTGAATCATTTTTCTCGGAAAGATCTAAGCCCAGTGGCTTTCCTGGTAAATTATAATAAATATTTTAGAAAGAAATTAATCCATGTTCATGGAGATTCTTCTAGAGAATAGAAGGAGATATACTCTGCAAATGGTTTTCTGTAGGTAGCATAACATGGACATCAAAATCTGACAAGGAATGTACCAAGAATTAAAATTACAGGTCAGTTTATTATAGCTATCAAAGGAGAACCCTAGACAAAATATTAGCAAACTGAATTCAGCAATATATCAAGAAGATAATACACTGTGATAAGGTTGTACTCCCATATTGCAAGGCCTATGTAGCTTCACAAACAAAGCAGATCAATGCAAGCATGAAATGTAAGAAGGAATAACAAATTACATGGATATCAACTCAGAAAATCTAAAAGATTAATTAGACTTAGTATAAGAGTTGAGGACATTACCATGTAAAAAGTCAGTATGTGGAAAACATATATTTCATATAGTAGCAGCATAGTTGGAAAATGAAATTTTAAAAAGATTTACAGCATTGTGAAAAGTATGATCTTTCCAGTACCAAGTAAAATAAAGATGTTGAAGACATTAGTGGGGGAAAATGGGTAAACATTTTTGAGAGAGAGAGTAAAAAATGCCTAAAGAAATAGGTGGAAATCTATGGAAGATTCAGATATATTCACATCCAATCAAAAGCCAACAAATGTTTTTCTTTGGATAGTTGAAAATTGAGCAGCAGATTCCAAAGGTCAAGTAGAGCCGACATACTCTTGAAAAAGAGAATTATCATAAAGCTATAGTCATAAAGATACTGGGGTTACAATACAGGGGCAGTTATCAGATCAAAGGACCAGAATAGTGAACTCACAGTCAGACCTGTGAGTACATGAACTTCCAGCTCTGCCGCCATCCCCACCGTTTTTGTTTTTAAACGGGTGAGCTTGTGTAAGCAATGGGGAAAGGATGGTCTTTTTAATATGATGTTTTCAACATTTAATCATAAAAAGTTGCAAAGGTAACTGGAAGAGCAGTTGAAAAGGAGCTCCAGGTGGGTTCGAGACCAGAGTATGAAAGGAAGACCATAAACCTCAGATGATGACACAGATGATCTAACGGCTTCAGGGTAAAGGAAGTCTTAAACAGAACAAGGGAACAATATCCTGTATTCTACTACAGTAAAACTAAATTGGGGGGCTTCCCTGGTGGTCCAGTGGTTAAGACTCTGTGCTTCTCCTGCGAGGGGCGCAGGTTTGCCTCGTTGTTGGGGAACTGAGATCCTACAGGCTATGTGGTGAAACCAAATAAATAAACAGATTTAAAACAAAAACTTGAGTGAAAAGGCAAGTTATGCTGATGGTACAGTATTCGCAAACTGCATCATCTGTCAAATCTCTAGCACTTAATTCTCTAGCTCTGGAGAATGAGTAAGGGGGAGACAGAAAACGCTATTGAAAGTCAGCTGAAACCCTTGAACAGTGACACCACAGGAGTGCAAACAGGGAGGGCGAAAGATGCTCCACTTTCTGAGTCATGAGTGCCAGGCAAGAGGTAGCCGGGGGGTACAACTTCCCTCCCACCCGACTGGCCACAGTTGGCACGCTGAGCGTAGACCGGAGGGAGGCTGGAGGCTCAAGATCGCTTCCGCACCGCAGGTGCGAGTGCACCCCTCCCTGAGCTGGCCTGCGGAGAGCGCTAATGTCAGATGACTGTGGCTGAGATCCCCCACTGCCCTTCGGGTGTCCACCTAGAGAGGCTGAGGACCCAATGCCTCAGGACCCTGAAGTTCTCCCAGAGTAGTGTGTACACTGAAGTCTCTTGCAGCGTCTTCACCTGGAACAACAGGCATGGATCAGTGGGAGAATATATAGGTAAACTGTGGTTACTCGGTGAGAAGGAGGTAGGGTTTTGCAGGCCACATAGCTAGCCAGGATCTAGATAGATTTCCAGTTCTCTTGCTTCACCATTTAGTCCTTCCTCCCCAGTGCTGCATCTTGACTTAGATAGTATCTCTGAGCCCGTGTATCCCTCTCTGTCCCCAGAGCCCTCGATGGTGTTCGCCAAGGAGCAGCCGGCACGCAGTGAAGTGCCGTTTCTTTTTCTTGCACATTGTTGTAGAAGTTATCTGTGCACCTAAATGTTGCAAAATCTAGGTTTCTGTTCTGTTGCAATGTCTGTGCAAAGTAAACCTCCTGCCTTCAGTCTTTCCCAGCATCAAGGTCTTTTCCAGTGAGTCAGTTCTTTGCATCAGGTGGCCTGGCTATTGTAAACAGTGCTTCAGTGAACACTGGGGTACACACATCTCTTTCAATTCTGGTTTCCTCAGTGTTTATGCCCAGTAGCGGGATTGCTGCGTCATATGGCAGTTCTGTTCCCAGTTTTTTAAGGAATCTTCACACTTTCCTCCATAGTGGCTGTACTAGCTTGTGTTCCCATGAACAGTGTAAGAGGGTTCCACAAAGGACAATTGACACACTTGCCTGTGTTAAAACTCAGAACTTCATGTCAACAGAAGACACATAAAAGGTAAAAAGCAAGTGACAAAGATGGAGAAAATATTTACACACCCATAATCGTCAAGGTTCTAATATAAATATATGAAGAGCTCCTGAAAATGAAAAAGGAAAAGACAGACAATGCTACTGATAACTCGGTAAATGTCTGGCAGTGATACTGCAGAAGGGCAAACTCCAAAAGCCGAAAAGATGAGAAATGGTGCTTCACTTTGTAAGTCGTTGCTGCTGCTGCTGCTAAGTCGCTTCAGTCGTGTCCGACTCTGTGCGACCCCACAGACGGCAGCCCACCAGGCTCCCCTGTCCCTGGGATTCTCCAGGCAAGAACACTGGAGTGGGTTGCCATTGCCTTCTCCTTGTCGTTAGGACTGTGCAAAGGAAAGCTCAGGAAGTACAACCACGCTCCCTACCGGCTTGCCACCAGTTGACGACACGGAGAGGATGGAGCCTTGGGAACTCTGGTGCACTGTGGGTGGGAGTGTTCTCTGTACAGTCGTGTGGGAAAGACTGCTTCATCTAGGACGGCTGAAGGGCACGTGCATCCTGATCCCACAGATCCTTTCCTAGAGGAATCTGCGCAGGGAAGAAATCTCTCCCAGAGCCCCCACTTGGAGCAGCACGCACAGAATGTATCGATCAGTTGTGGGCCCTTGTGGCACAACCCAGAGCCGGGAGCAGGGCCCCGCCCCCTTCCTAGCCGCCCAGGCCTTCTTTCTATACTGCCGCATTCCTGACTTAGATGGCGTCTCTGACCCTGTGCATCCTTTCTTGTCTGCAGAGCCTACAGTGGTGTTCGCCAAGGAGCAGCCGGCACGCAGTGAAGTGCAGGCCAAGGCAGGAGCCCGCACCACGCTGAGCTGCGAGGTGGCCCAGGCCCAGATGGAGGTGACCTGGTACAAGGACGGGAAGAGGCTGAGTTCGAGCTCGAAAGTGCGTGTGGAAGCCAAGGGCTGCACCCGGCGGCTGGTGGTGCAGCAGGCGGGCACGGCGGACGCCGGGGAGTACAGCTGCGAGGCCGGGGGCCAGAAGGTCTCCTTCCGCTGGACGTCACAGGTGGGTGCCAAGGCTGGGTGGGGGGCGTGAGTGCAGGGGATGGTGGGACCTGGGGTCCTCTGCTGGGTTCTCCATGGATGCAGTCAGCTCCAGGGCTCTGTTCCCCGGCAAGGCCCTTGAGTGGCAGGACGCCTGCCAGAGCCCCGAGTCCAGGACACTCTCGACATCTGCTCCCCCAGGTTCCCGCTTCTCCCTGCCACATCCATACCTTTGCCAGCGTGAAACCTGCCACAGAGGCTTTCTCAGCCATCTGCAGGCTGTTGAAATGACCGTTCTCTGTCTGTGGTCGGCAGGGGGCACTATTCCCATATTAAGCCTTCCTGGGCAGCTGTGGAGCCCTGCTCTGGGGCACTTCTGGCCTTGAACGCCCCTGCCTTCACTGGGTCTGGCGCCCCTGTCTCGGCTCGGGCTCCTGACTGTCCAGCTGTATTTAGGTCAGCCTGTTGTGTTGGCCTCTGCTCAGATGCCCATTCTGTCCTGGGCCTGAGCCAAGTGGGTATGTTGCCTGCTTGCTCCTGTCCCTCCTGCTGCTGGTGACATCACTGGGTTTCAGAGTCCTGAGCTCAATGACCCTGTCTTTGTCCCCACCCGTGGCCCTGGCACCTGATCCTGCAGCCAGCATGGTCTTTCCAGGTGGTCCCCTGGATCAGCCCTCACAGGGACCCTCTTAGGTCCCCTCCCAGGGCCTCCCTCACCCCCTTCTCGGCCCTGGCCTTCCCCCTACGCTTGGCTGCTGGAGACACTCAGGCTATTTCACACGTCTCAGTTTTTGCCTGGCCTCTCCCCTCCCCGCAGGGGGTTCCTCTACTGAGCTTGTCCTCCTCTGCTGCCCTTCCTGGACCCACTCCCTCCTGCTCTTCTGGAATGCTGGCCCAGCCCCAGGCTGCATCAGGGTCATTATGTGCCCCGCTTTTCCTGCCTTAGCTGCTCATGGGGGCCAGTGCCCCTTGGGGTGGGGCAGGGATCCTGCACTCCGAGCGCTTGGTGGACAGAGCTTGTGGCCCCCAGGCTGTGGTCCCGGGTGGCTCCTCCTCACTGCCCTGTGCTGCCCCTGGGAGCCTGCATGGTGCCTGGCAGGCGGAGTGTGGCCCTGAGGCCTTCCTCTCTGGCTTGCTCAGCAGAGAGGCCGCGGTGGAGAGGCAGGCAGCCTGGGCAGTTTTATTTCAAGTCTTCTCCCACCACATGGCCTGGAGAGGGCTGGGATTCAGGCCAAGGATGAGAGGGTCCCCTGTCTAATGTTCCTTTGTTATCCCCCTGCCCAGAGCCAGAGTCTGAGCCCCCGGCCCCAGAGAAACCCAGACGCAGGGAACCGCTGGTGGTCAGGGAACACGAGGACATCGTCCTGACGGCCACTCTGGCTGCGCCGTCTGTGGCCGCGGTGACGTGGTTCAAAGATGGTGTGGAGATTCGCCGCAGCAAGCGGCATGAGATGGCCAGCCTGGGGGACAGCCACACCCTGACCCTGCGTGGGGCACAGCCCCTGGACAGCGCGGTCTACAGCTGCCGCGCGGGCGCAGAGGCGCAGGACTTCCCGGTGCAGGTGGAAGGTGAGCGGCGCCGGCGGGTGGTCCTCTGGGAAGCCCTTGTTGGCAGCATCCTGGAGTGGAGACTGGCTGGGGCTCCGGGCGCGCAACCAGGCGGCTCGGATGGTCCTGCGGCCTGAACTCTGCCAGGCTGACGGCCCCTCCCCTCCCCTAGAGGTGGCTGCCAAGTTTTGCCGCCCCCTGGAGCCCGTGAGCGGAGAGTTGGGCGGTATGGCGACGCTGGTCTGTGAGCTGAGCCCTGCACAGGCTGAGGTGGTGTGGCGCCGTGGAAGCACGCAACTCCGGTCTGGCAAACGCTTCCAGATGGCGGCTGCGGGGACTCAGCGCTCGCTCACGGTGTCAGGCCTGCGGGCAGAGGATGCAGGGGAGTACGTGTGTGAGAGCCGCGACGACCACACCAGCGCCATGCTCACCGTTATCGGTATGCATATGCCAAGTCCGCGGGCTGAGTCACCGGGGAGGATGGGTAGCTTGGCGGAGCATTCTTGGAGGCTTCCTGGAAGAGGTGTCCTTCCGCGGAGTCTGCAAGAAGGGGAAGCCCCGCCTATCCTGTCTGTATCTCAAGTGGAGCCCCTGTCCACAGTACCCCGCGTGGTCAAGTTCACGTCTGGGCTGAGTGCGGTGGTTGCGGAGGAGGGGTGCGAGGCCACTTTCCAGTGTGTGGTGACCCCCAGCGACGTGGCAGTCACATGGTTCCGAGATGGTGTCCAACTACAGCCCAGCGAGAAGTTTCTCATGTCGCAGAAGGGTGCCAGCCACAGCCTGACCATCTTAAGCCTGGCCCTGGAGGATGCCGGCCAGGTCACTGCAGAGGCTGAGGGCGTCCAGTCCACGGCTGCCCTCCGGGTCCGAGGTGAGCTTGTGGGGCGGCAAGGAGGGTGCCACAGCTTCTTGTACCAGCTTCTCCTAGTGAGCTGGTTCCCAGGGGGCTGTACTGATACACCCTGCTGCCGGCCTGGATCCAGCTTCTTGGGCTGACTTCAGAGGACGTGGGTTTGTCAGCTGCAGAGTGGGACTGTGGGGCCAGGCACCTGCTCTGAAGGGGAGATGGTAAACTCTTGCAATGCACGCCTGGCAAGAGAGTGGGCGGAGGTCGTGACCCAGGGGGTCTTCCTAGAGGAAAGGACCCTTGCTGAGCCCAGAGGTGGGGGAGATGGCAAGGTGGGCAAGCATGTGCAAGGGATGGGGATGCACTTGGCTCACTGAAGCCAGGTTGTGTGGGGAGAGCCAGAACTTTACCCCGGGGAACCGAGCCATCTCATGAGGAAGGGAGTAAAATGGGTAGATTCGCTTCTGCCCCGTGGCATAGCCTGAGTCTGGGAGGGCTCCTCAAACATTTCTCTGCCTTAATGTGGTGTGCCCAGGGCCTAGTTGAACAGGGTGCAGCTGGTCTGGGGGCTTGGAGTCTGCCTGTCTCAAGAGCTCTGTATGTCCCTATGCTTCTGCTCACCAGCTGCACTTAGGAGTCTCAGGCTCCTCCGGGCGTGGCAGGAGGGAGTTCAGAAGAGGGAGCAGTAGGTGGGAGGGGGACTGGGCAAGGAGAAGCCCTCCTGAAGTGTGGTTGTGTGTGTGCTTGGTCGTGTCTGACTCGCTATGACGCCATGGATGGTAGCCTGTCAGGCTTCTCTGTCCGTGGGAGAGTGGGTTGCCATGCCTTCTTCCAGCTGAAGTGCTCTTATCCACCCCTAAAATCATACCTGCGCACACGTACAGCTGAGCCCTGAGTATGGCCAAGGCCTTCCCTAGCTCGGAGTCAGAATGTGGTGGAGGGCAGGTCTGCTGGCTGGGGGTCATGGGCCGGGTCACTCTGCCTTGCTTTTCTGAGAGTAAACGGTGGCCCTGCTGCTCTCCTCTCATGACTGCAGAGGCTCCAGTGTTGTTCAGAAAGAAGCTGGAGCCACAGACCGTGGAGGAGCGGAGCTCAGTGACCCTGGAGGTGGAGCTGACACGGCCGTGGCCGGAGCTCAAGTGGACACGCAATGCTGTAGCACTCGCGTCGGGCGAGAAAGTGGAGATCCACGCCGAGGGCGCACGCCACCGTCTGGTTCTGCACAGTGTGGGTTTCGCTGACCGTGGCTTCTATGGCTGCGAGACACCAAACGACAAGACGCAGGCCAAGCTGACTGTGGAAAGTGAGCAGCTAAGCGAGCTTGGTCCAGGGGTTGAGCATTGAGGAGGTAGAGAGGGTAGGAGGAGAGGGGAATTCCGTCTGGGGGCAGGGCCTTGGAAAAGGGGGAAAAGGGAAGAAGACCCTGCACTTGGCAGGGGCCGGGGAGGAGGGGAAGGGAGTGAGGGGCGGGAGGCCTCCCCGCCAGGCACCGTGAGGCTCCTGGGGGACGTGTCGGGGGCCAGGGCCAGGGTCTTGCTGCAGTGGCTCACCCTTGCCCTTGTTTGTCCCGTAGTGCGCCAGGTCCGGCTCGTGCGGGGCCTGCAGGCCGTGGAGGCGCAGGAGCAGGGCACGGCCACTATGGAAGTAGAGCTGTCCCACGCTGACGTGGAGGGCACCTGGACTCGGGACGGTCTTCGGCTCCGCCGGGACCCAACTGCCAGCTGGCGGTGCACGGCCCCATGCACACCCTCACGCTGTCACGGCTGCAGCGGCAGGACGGTGGCTTGATGGCCTTCAGGGCGGAGGGCATGCACACTTCTGCTCATCTGCTAGTCACTGGTGGGTGCTCATAGGTGGGGCAGCACTCACTCCAGAGTGCCTGCTCCTGGCCCTACGGTGCCAGGGAGGCGGGTGGGGGCATCGTAGGGGAGGGGACTCCTTCCTAAAACCAGCTGAGTGACTCCAGCCAGTTCAGACCGGGTCCCTGCACCGAGGCCCTGCTTCTCAGCACTTGCCTCCTGTCTTCCCAGAGCTGCCGGTGAAGTTCGTCCGCCCTCTGCAGGACGTGGTGGCCACAGAGAAGGAAAAGGTGGCCCTGGATTGTGAGCTCTCACGCCCCAACGTGGATGTGCGCTGGTTGAAGGTGCCTGCGAACTCCTCTGCCCCCTCTCGCCTCTCACCAGGAGTAAGTGTCAGACCACTCTGCTGGGCAGTGCCAGCCCTTGACCCGGCCTCGTTCCTTCACAGGACAATGTGGAGCTGCGGGTAAGCAAGACCATGGGCATGATGGCCGAGGGGGCCTGCAGAAGTCTCGTCATTTACCGATGTGAGCTTGGAGACCAGGGCGTGTATGTGTGCGACGCCCACGATGCTCAGAGCTCGGCCTCCCTGAAGGTGCAAGGTGAGGGCTGGGTGGGTGGCTGCAAGGACCTCCCAGCCTCCTACTGCGTCCCCCAGCAAATGCTTGGCCCTCTGGTTCTGCCCTTGTGCCCAGCCCGTACCCCGTCAGCAAGCTGGGCCGAGGGTGGCGGTCAGATAGGAGGCCTGTGCCTCGGGGTGTAGCAGGGCCTGCTCTGTGCCCCAGGCCGGAATGTGCAGATCGTGAGGCCTCTGAAGGATGTGGAAGTGATGGAGAAAGAGGGCGCCACCTTCTCCTGTGAGGTCTCCCACGATGAGGTGCCTGCGCAGTGGTTCTGGGAGGGCAGTAAGCTCCGACCCAGTGACACGTGAGGATCCGCCAGGAAGGTGAGACAGGACTGCGGGGGGCCAAAGCAGGGGTCCTCCACTTCCTGCCCCCAGGCCACCCCTCCCCATCCCCAGGCCACCCTGCCCTTTAGTGCTGAGTGGGCTTTGTCCCCAGGAAGGACATACACTCTCATCTATCGGAGGGTCCTGGTGGAAGATGCAGGGGAAATCAAGTTTGTAGCAGAAAATGCAGAATCGCGAGCCCAGCTCAGAGTAAAAGGTAATGGGAGCCCCGAACAAGGGAGGGGCTGGACAGTGTCTGTGTGGACAAGTACATGTGCTGAGTCTTACGGGGCTGAAAGACGTGCTGTCTTTGTCCTGGGAACCTCCCAGAATGAGGTTAGACATGACCCAGGAGGAGGGAAAGGGGTGTTCCCTCCTCAGCAGGAAGAGAGTTGGACCAGAGGAGGCAGTCTTGGGGTCTCCTTTGTTGAAAGTGTAGCTACCAGTAAATTCTCCCTCCTGGGACCTCAGCAAATGCTGGAGAGAAAAGGTGTGAGGCCCCGGCAGGAGGTGAGCGTGCAAGCCTTTTGTCTGGGGACCTTGATGACAGTCAAGATGACGGTGGGGCAGGAGGGAGAAAGGGCCTGGGAATAGGCTGGGGGTAGGGGCCGGATGTTGGATACGTATGGAGGGGACAGGGTGCAGAGGATTCGGGGTGTGCAGGGTGAGGGTAAGGCCATGTGGCGGGGGGATGGATGGGGTGTCAGGGTGGGGCAGGCACACACATGCCGAGGGCCCCCAGGACAAGTCCTCATGGTCAGAGGTGAGCAGCACGTCCCCGGCCAGCCCGAGAGTGAGACTCCGCCGCGCTGCCTGCTGGCTCTGGCGGGCGGGTCGCCTGGGCTCTTTTTAGCCTGAGCGTGGGGTCCCAGTTTGGCTGGTGGGAAGATGCACAGCCCGAGCACCCCGTCCTGGGGGTTCAGGCTCGCTGTGCGCCCACTCTGAGCCCACGGGGTATACCCCCAGAGCTGCCCGTGTCCATCCTCCGCCCGCTGCGGATAAGATCGCGATGGAGAAGCACCGCGGCGTGCTTGAGTGCCAGATGTCCAGGGCCAGTGCCCAGGTGCGGTGGTTCAAGGGCAGCGTGGAGCTGCACTCTGGGGCCAAGTACGAGATGGTCAGCGATGGCCTCTACCGCAAGCTGGTCATCAACGCCGTCCAGCCCGAGGACGAGGACACCTACACGTGTGATGCCGGCGACGTGAAGACCAGCGCACAGTTCTTCGTAGAAGGTTTGGGCAGGGCCGGGTGGGAGCTGTTCCTTTTTTCCCCAGGAGAAGGGTTGTGGCCTGTGGCACTTGGAAGCTTGGGCTTCCCGAGTGGTGCTAGTGGTAAAGAACCCGCCTGCCAGTGCAGCAGACGTAAGAGGCTGGGTTCGGTCCCTGGGTGGGGAAGATCCCCTGGAGGAGGGCAGGGCAACCCACTCCGGTATTCCTGCCTGGAGAATCCCAAAGACGGAGGAGCCTGGCAGGCTACAGTCCATAGGGTTTCACAGAGCTGAACACAGCTCTGGGAAGGGCCTGACTGGTGGCCTCGGGGTGCTGCCAGGAGGATGTGAGTGTGCCTGGGTCTGCTCCCAGGAGCAGGCCCTGCAGAGGTGAGGGGGGCTCGCGACCCTCCCACGGGACTGCCCCGCTGACTGGCCCTCGTCCACAGAGCAGTCCATCGTGGTTGTGCGGGGCCTGCAGGATGTGACAGTGATGGAGCCGGCGCCCGCCTGGTTCGAGTGTGAGACCTCCATCCCCTCGGTGCGGCCCGCCAAGTGGCTCCTGGGAAAGACGGTGCTGCAGGCGGGGCCTGACGTGGGCATAGAGCAGGAGGGCACGCTGCATCGGCTGACACTGCGGCGCACCTACTCCACCATGACGGGGCCGGTGCACTTCACCATCGGCAAGTCGCGCTCCACCGCCTCCCTGGTGGTCTCTGGTGAGAGGGCGCTGCCCGATGGCTCGGCTGAGGGTGGACAGGGCCGGGGGCGCTGGGGTTCCGGCCCCGTGGTCTGGCCCACTTTATGCCCGCTCCCTCTTTGCTTTCCCACGGCAGACATTCCCGTGGTGCTCACACGGCCCCTGGAGCCCAAGGTGGGGCGGGAGCTGCAGTCCGTCGTCCTGTCCTGTGACTTCAAGCCTCCCCCCAAGGCTGTGCAGTGGTACAAGGAGGAGACGCCCCTGGCGCCATCCAGCAAGTTCAAGATGAGGCTGGAGGGCCACATGGCAGAGCTGCGTATCCTGCGGCTCACCCCTGACGATGCTGGTGTCTACCGGTGCCAGGCCGGCAGCGCCCAGAGCAGCGCGGAGGTCACTGTGGAAGGTAGAGAGTGAGGGGGCCCCAGAGGGTCTCTAGGAGGTCACTGTGGAAGGTAGAGAGAGAGGGGGCCCCCAAGGGTCTCTAGGAGGTCACTGTGGAAGGCAGAGAGCGAGGGGCCGTGGGCCCAAGGGTCTCTAGAGGAGGCAGCAGCCGTCACGCTGAAGCCGCCTCATGCTCCCGGCAGAACGGAAGGTGACGGTGACGCAGCCGCTGGAGGATGTGGACATCCAGGAGGAGGGCCGTGCCTGCTTCTCCTGCGAGCTGTCCCACGAGGACGAAGAAGTGGACTGGCTGCTCAACGGGACACCGCTGTACAACGACAGCTTCCACGAGATCACCCACGAGGGCCGCCGCCACACGCTGGTGCTGAAGCGGGTCCGGCAGACTGACAGGGGCACCGTGCGCATCTCCTCCCCCAAGGTTACGGCCTCTGCCCACCTGACGGTCAGAGGTGAGGTGGCTGTGTGTGGTCCGTGGGGACCCTTGGGACACACACCCTTTACCCAGAGGGCCAGCGGTGGCAGCTGGTCCCCTGAGTCGCCCGCGCTCTTCCTGCAGGGAAGCCGGTGGTGTTCCTGAAGGCGCTGGACGATGTGTCTGCGGAGGAGCGGGGCACACTGACGTTGCAGTGTGAGGTCTCTGACCACCAAGCCCACGTGGTGTGGCGGAAAGACGGGGTGGAGTTGGGCCCCAGTGACAAGTACGACTTCCTGCACACGGCCGGCACGCGAGGCCCGTGGTGCACAGCCTGACTCGGGAGGATGCTGGCCTGTACACCTGCGACGTGGGCACTGATGAGACCCGTGCCCATGTCAGCGTGCATGGTGCGTGCTACGGCCAGCTGCAGACGTGGGGCCAGGGCACCGGGCCGTGGCTCTGGGCGTGCCTGTGTTTGGGGGACCCACCCACTCTCAGAGGCCAGGGTCTGCTCTGCTGAGCCTGGAGAGATCGGGGCAGACTCCTGAAGGAATGGTCCAGGTGCGGGCAGGTGGGCCAGAGCTAACAGGCAACAGAGCAAAGCCTGGGAGATAGACTGGCCCTGCTTGATCGAGTCCCAGGGGATGAAGGATGCAGCAGAGGCTGGAAACTTCCCTCTGTGCCCAGGGATGTGTGGGCAGGCACAGGGGCCCCAGAGGGAGGCGTCAGGAGGGTGGTGCGTGGGAGAGGCTGCACTGTCAGGCAGGGGTGCCCCCGGAGGACGCCCAGGCCACGGCCCTGCCTGGTGAAGGTAGCTGTGGGCAGGTCACCTTTCTCTTCCCAGGCGCCTTCCCGTCTGTGCATGGTTCTGGTGGGTCCCTGAGGTCCCGTGTATGTCTGTCCTGACTCCACTCCCCTAGTCCTTTCCCCTCTTATGTGTTTGGCAGGAGTGTTGCCCAGTGACCCCTGGCTGGTCCCTGATGATCTGGCCAGTTTGTGATGAGACGGGAAGGGGAAGGGTGGTGTGGTGAGTTTTTCTTAGAGCTGGATTCCCCTTCATTTGGGGGAGCTGTCCTTTTTATGGAGCGTGTAAGCTGGTGGCAGCTGGGTGGTGCTTATTCTCTCCACGTTATTCTCTAGCAAATGTGAAGGGAGTGGACACCACTCACAGCCGTCAGCCAGCTGACTGCCAGGGTGTGGTCAGCAGGAGGCCGAGAGGACCCTTGCTAAGGGAGCAGCAGCCTCCTGGGAGCGGGGTTAGAGGGGGGTATGCGGGTCGTCCAGGGATGTGCCCCCTCCTGGGGTCTGCCCGAGGCTGCTGTTGGTTGATGGTGGCTGTCCGTGGGGCATGACAGCTGTCTCCCATGGCCCGCAGAGCTGCACGTGGGCATCACCAAGAGGCTGAAGACAGTGGAGGTGCTGGAGGGCGAGAGCTGCAGCTTCGAGTGCATCCTGTCCCATGAGAACACTGGCGACGTGGCTGAGTGGACAGTGAGCGGGAAAACAGTGGGCAGCTCTGGCCGCTTCTGTGCCACGCGCCAGGGCCGCAAGTACACTCTAGCTATCCGAGATGCCGTGCCAAGTGACGCTGGGGAGGTGGTCTTCTCTGTGCGGGGCCTCACCTCCAAGGCCTCGCTCATTGTCAAAGGTGGGTGAACGGTGGCAGCAGGGACTGACTGGCTGCGGCAGGTCCGCGGGCTGCTTTGGGAGCTCCTGAGCCTGGGCTCTACCCAGGAAGCCTGGAGCCGGGGTCCTGGGCTTGGAAGCTGAAAGGGCTTGTGTCTAGGGGCTGCCTCCCCAGCCTGTGCTGAGCACCTAGAGGCATCTTTTGGAGTACTGGGGGGTTCTGGTCATCCAGAACTGCATGGACAACCAGGATTACCCTTTAGGATGAGGTTCTAGAGCCTTTGGGCAGGAGCATGGTTTGTAATCTTCAGTCCATGGTTCAAATGCTATGGTAGCTCCCAGGGTGCATGGCTCATGTTGGTAGTGAAATTGCTGTTGAAATTTATGAGCTGCTACTTCCAGCATAAATACTTGGTGCCGATGGGCAAAGCTCATCCCGTGGCCATTTGAGTTACAGAGCTCTGAACAGTGGTGAGAACCTACGATTCTGTAGTCTAACGGCTCTCTTTTCCAGGGTCCTCCCCTGGCATTCCAGGGATCTGAGGTCCCTGGGCCTGAGGTTCCAGAGTTGGAAGCTTTAGAGCTGTGGGCTCTGGGGTCTCAGCTTCCAGAGCTTGGCAGCTCTTGAGTGCTTGCCTTGTCTTAACCCCAGGCATGGCTGCGGCCTTGTTCGTGGATGGAGCTATGGCCAGGCCTTATCAGGCATGTGTGTTCTTTTCAGAGAGGTCAGTTGACACAAGAAGCCACTGGAAGACCAGCAGGCCACGCTGGGTGAGGATGTGGTGCTGAGGTGTGAGCTGTCGCGGGAGGGGACCCCGGTGCGCTGGCTGAAGGATGGGAAGGCCATCCGCAAGAGCCAGAAGTATGACCTGCTCACTGAAGGCACTCGGGCCTCGCTGGTCATCCACGCAGCCTCCCTCAAAGACTCGGGCAAATACACATGTGAGACGGAGTCTTCCAAAAGCACAGCCAGTCTCCGAGTGGAAGGTAAACCCCATGAGAGCCTGGGGCTGCCCCCTGGGAGCCGTTCTGTCTCAGGTAGGAAGAGAGAGGCACCCAGCAGATAAGGGACTCACCCAGGTCCCTGAGGGTCTGGGGTGGGCCAGGAGAACCACCTGTGATGGGACTGATTTCCCGTCCTGAGGGCCTGCATGGCATCTGCACAGGCCTCACCCTCCCATTCATTCTTGCCCCTCCACCAGAAAAAGCAAACCGGTTCACGGAGCCGTTGGCTGACCTGCACGTGGAGGAGAAGGGCACAGCCACGTTCACCTGCAAGACGGAGCGCCCCGCGGTCTCAGTGGTCTGGCGCAAGGGCCTCACAGAGCTGCAGGCCTCGGGGAAGCATGCGCCCAGCCAGGAGGGCCTGACCTTGCGGCTCACCATCAGCGCCCTGGAGAAGGCAGACAGCGACACCTACACCTGCGACATTGGCCAGGCACAGTCCCAGGCTCGGCTCCTGGTGAAAGGTCAGGCGTGGGCACTGTGCTGTTGCTCGCATTTGCCCACTAGGTTTCAAGGCCTGCGGTGTGCTCAGGTGTAAGCTTTGTTTAAAGTAGATTTGTAGGTGGGCAGTCAGTGGCAACCCACTCTAGTACTCTTGCCTGGAAAATCCCATGAACGCAGGAGCCTGGTGGGCTGCAGTCCATGGGGTCGCTAAGAGTTGGACACTACTGAGTGAGTTCACTTTCAGTTTTCACTAGGGTTAGGGTTAGGGTTGGAGAAGGAAATGGCAACCCCCTCCAGTGTTCTTGCCTGAGAATCCCAGGGACAGGGGAGCCTGGTGGGCTGCCTTCCATGGGGTCGCACAGAGTTGGACACGACTGAAATGACTTAGCAGCAGCAGCAGCAGCAGAAATCAGAGCTCTGCCTGGCCCTGGACTAACTCAGCCTCGGTTTCCCTGTCTCCGAGGAGGGTTACCCTGGGTGGTCTTCGCTGGGCCTTGTATCAGTGAGTTGGCAGCCCTCGTCTACTTGTGCGTTTGTTTGCCAGGTGAATGTTTCTGGAGCCCTTCCAGCATGTGTTTACACATGGGCTCTGCACGTGCTAACACATGAATGTACCTCCTCTACCCTTGCAGAGAGTCACTGGCTCAGGGATGTCTTCAGCTTGAACAGCAGTTTTCACTGGGCTGGCAGGATGAGGGCTGTCATTCTCCTACTTCACTGATAAGGAAACCGGGGCTTCACTGGGGCTTATTGGCTGCTCCACGGTTGCAGGGCAAGTAGACGTCAGGGCTGGTTGAGCCTAGCCCTGCTAATCCCAGGGCTGGCATCAGGGTGAAGTTAGCTGTAGGTCCTTCCCGGGATCTGTCCATAGAAAATAACAAAGAAGCCCCACTCTTGAATTTTTTCCTCTTTTTCAGTGAAATACAGTGAATCCACTGAGCTCAGTGAAAACATTTCATTAGTGCAATGGAATCACCGCTGTCTAATGTAAAGTGAATGTTAATGCTTAAAAAAAGGCAATTAGACAAGTGTCCAGACTTCCGTGGTGGTACAGTGGTTGAGAATCTGCCTTGCAAAGCAGGGAATGTGGGTTCAGTCCCTGCTCAGGGAACTAAGACCCCACATGCCTTGGAGCAGCTAAGTCGCCTGCCGCAAGTACTGAAGCCCCCATGCTAAGACCTAATGCAGCTAAACAGATGGTAAATAAACAAACACATGTGTTATAAAAGTGGGGCTTCCGGGTAGCTCAGTCTGTAAAGAATCTGCCTGCAGTGCAGGAGACCGGGGTTTGATCCCTAGGTTAGGAAGATCCCCTTGAGAGGGAAATGGCACCTATTCCAGTATCCTTGCTTTGAAAGTCCCATGGATAGAGAAGCCTGGCAGGCTGCAGTCCTTGGGGTCACAAAGAGTAGGACACGACTGAGCGACTAACACAGTTATACAAGTGAGTGCACCATAATAACACCACATAGTCTTTGGACAAATTCAGAACACACAGGCTTGTACCAGGCTAATGCTTCCTGCCAAAGCCTTTACCTTGTGTCAGTTCATGAATCATAACTGACACACAAAGATAAGGAGATCAGTGCCTATCTCCTTTTGAATAAATCACCCTCCTGATGTGCCATCTAATGTTGCCAAAGTTCTATGCTCAATATGCCAGAAAATTTGGAAAACTCAGCAGTGGGCATAAGACTGGAAAAGATCAGTTTTCATTCCAATCCCAAAGAAGAGCAAGGCCAAAGAATGTTCAAACTACTATACAGTTGCACTCATTTCACATTGGGCTCCCCTGGTGCCTCAGCAGTAAAGAATCTGCCTGCAATGCAGGAGACCTGAGTTCGATCCCTGGGTCACAGAGATCCCCTGGAGGAGGGCATGGCAACCCACTCCAGTACTCTTGCCTGGAGAATCCCCATGGACAGAGGAGCCTGGCGGGATGCAGTCCACGGGGTCGCAGAGTCAGACACGACTGAGCGACTAAGCAGCAGTAGGGTTATGCTCAAAATCCTTCAAGCCAGGCTTCAGCAGTGTGTGAACCGAGAACTGCCAGATGTACAAGCTGGATTTAGAAAAGGCACAGGAAGCAGAGATCAAATTGCCAACATTTGCTGAATCATAGAGAAAGCAAGAAAATTCCAGAAGAACATCTACTTCTGCTTCATCAACTACGCTAAAGCCTTTGGCTGTGTGGATCACAACAAACTGTGGAAAATTCTTTGAGAGATGGGAATGCCAGACAACCAAACCTGTCTCCTGAGAAACCCGTATGCAGGTCAAGAAGCTGTAGTTAAAACCGGACATGGAACAATGAACTGGTTCAAAATTGGGAAAGGAGTGCATTGTATATCGTACCCTGCTTATTTAACTTATATGCAGAGTACATCATGTGAAATTCCAGGCTGGATGAAACACAGACTGGAATCAAGATTGCTTGGAGAAATATCGATAAGCTTAGATATGCAGATGACACCAGTCTAATGGCAGAAAGGGAGGAGGAAGTAAAGAGCCTCTTGATAAAGGTGAAAGAGGAGTTTGAAAAATCTGGCTTAGAACTCAACATTCAAAACTAAGATCGTGGCATCAGGTCCCATCACTTCACGGCAAATAGAAGGGGAAAAGTGATCAATTTTCTTTTCTTTGAATCCAAAATCACTGTGGACAGTGACTGCAGCCATAAGATTAAAAGACTCTTGCTCCTTGGAGGAAAACTATGACAAACCTAGACAGCTTATTAAAAAGCAGAGACTTCACTTTGCTGCCAATGTCCACCCAGTCAAAGCTATGCTTCTCCAGTGGTCATGTATGGATGTGAGAGCTGGACCATTAAGATGGATGAGCACTGAAGAATGATGCTTTTGAATTGTGCTGAAGAAGACTCCTGAGAGTTCTCTTGGACCACAGGCAGATCAAACCAGTCCATCCTAAAGGAAATCAACTCTAAATATTCATCAGAAGGACTGATGCTGAAGCCAAAGCTCTAGTATTTGGCTCTTCACTTGATGTGAAGAGCTGACTCATTGGAAAAGACCCTGATGCTGAGAAAGACTGAAGGCTAAAGGAGAAGGGGGTGGCAGAAGGTGAAATGGTTAGACAGCATCACTGACTCAATGGATGTGAATTTGAGCAAACTCAGGAAGACGGTGGAGGACGGAGGAGCCTGCTGTGCTGCAGTCCATGGGGTCACACAGAGTCAGACATGACTTAGGGACTGAACAACAGCAAGAACAGGTGTGCCATCCATGCTTTCTGGTATGCGGTAGCTTCAAGACACCTGTGGATGCAGAAGGAATCTGGCAGCCAACCAGTATTAGTGACTTCTTAAGCTAAGACACCACACCTAAGACAGCAGCAAAAAAACAATTGTTTTTCTAGAATTCATGTCGTCAGTCCTCCATGCAATTTAAATGTTGTCATGAAAAACGCTGGACTGGAAGAAACACAAACTGGAATCAAGATTGCCAGGAGAAATATCAATAACCTCAGATATGCAGATGACACCACCCTTATGGCAGAAAGTGAAGAGGAGCTAAAAAGCCTCCTGATGAAAGTGAAAGAGGAGAGTGAAAAAGTTGGCTTAAAGCTCAACATTCAGAAAACTAAGATCATGGCATCCAGTCCCATCACTTCATGGGAAATAGACGGAGAAGCAGTGGAAACAATGTCAGACTTTATTTTGGGGGGCTCCAAAATCACTGCAGATGGTGACTGCAGTCATGAAATTAAAAGATGCTTACTCCTTGGAAGAAAAGTTATGATCAACCTAGATAGCATATTCAAAAGCAGAGACATTACTTTGCCGACTAAGGTCCATCTAGTCAAGGCTATGGTTTTTCCTGTGGTCATGTATGGATGTGAGAGTTGGACTGTGAAGAAGGCTGAGTGCTGAAGAATTGATGCATTTGAACTGTGGTGTTGGAGAAGACTCTTGAGAGTCCCTTGGACTGCAAGGAGATCCAACCAGTCCATTCTGAAGGAGATCAACCCTGGGATTTCTTTGGAAGGAATGATGCTAAAGCTGAAGCTCCGGTACTTTGGCCACCTTATGCAAAGAGTTGACTCATTGGAAAAGACCCTGATGTTGGGAGGGATTGGGGGCAGGAGGAGAAGGGGACGACCGAGGATGAGATGGCTGGATGGCATCACTGACTCGATGGGCGTGAGTCTGGGTGAACTCCGGGAGTTGGTGATGCACAGAGAGGCCTGGCGTGCTGCGATTCACGGGGTCGCAAAGAGTCGGACATGACTGAGCGACTGAAGTGAACTGAACTGATTTCTCTTTTTCTCCCCCCACACTTCTGTTAATACAAAATTGAATGGCATTAAGTGATTTCTGTGACAGGGACAACAGGTGTAGACGTTACGGAGCCCGGCTTGATGGAGGGGCTGTGCTGTGGGTCAGCGTGTGTGCTCTGCAGAAAGCCCCAAGAGGTGGACTGAGGGCTCACTGGTGGGCCCAAAACAAATGCTTTGGGGCCGTTCAGCTCAGACCCACTTAACGTTATTTGTTACAGTCGTTTGCTCGCTCCCTGTTGAGAGCCCACTCCAGATCTGGCCTTGGGGAGCACCCCGTTGCCCTTGGCAGCAGTCCAGGGCTCCCTGACGTGCCTGTCTGTGTCTCTGCAGGCCAGAAAGTGCTCATCACAGAGGACTTGGAGGACGCGGAGGTGCAGGAGGGCTCCACGGCCACCTTCTGCTGCCGTATCTCCCCTGCCGACTACAAGCCTGTCCACTGGTTCTTGGACAAAACGCCCCTGACTGCCAATGAACTCAATGAGATCGAGGCCCAGCCCGGTGGCTACCACGTGCTGACCCTGCGGAAGCTGGCGCTCAAGGACTCAGGCACCGTCCATTTTGAGGCAGGTGACCAGCGAACCTCAGCGCCTTGCAGGTCACAGGTAGGTTGCAGGCCCAGTGCCCAGTGCTTGGTGGGGACCAGTCCGTACGGCTGAATGTGCAGCCTCAAGGCAGTGGCTTGGCCATCTCCTGGGTGAGGCCCTGGGGCTCCCAGAGAAGGAAGGCACCGTAGGCTTCCCTTGGGCTGGAGCCTTGCATCCCAGGGCTGAGTGATGCTGTCTGAAGACATGTTGTTGTCCATGGTGTGCAGAGGTGAACCCAAGGTCATTGTGGGGGCGGGGCCACACAGAGCCCATCCTGTTCTCCCAGCAGTCCTGTCTGCAGCCCAGAATGGGGGTGTAGGGGCGAGTGGGCAGTGACTAGGAGTGTTGCTGGTGTGTAGCGAGACCTGGGGCTTCCCCTGCAGGAGCCCCCAACAGTCTTACGCATCCCTCTCTGTCTGCAGAGAAGCCAAGTGTTTTCTCCCAGGGCCTCACGGATGCCACAGTCACGGAAGGGGAGGATCTGACCCTGGTCTGTGAGACTTCCGTCTCAGACAGCCCTGTGTGCTGGACCAAGGACGGGAGGCCCCTGCGGCCGTCGGCCCGGTGCCGGCTGACCTCTGAGGGCCGCCGGGCCCAGCTGGTCATCACTGAGGCCACGCTGCAGGACAGCGGGCGCTACAAGTGTGAGGCTGCGGGCGCCTGGAGCAGCTCCATTGTCAGGGTCCACGGTGAGCCCCGGGAGAGGGGCATGGGCAGCCTCTAGCCGCACTCCTGACACGTCTCTCGCCTTGCTCGGGCCGAGGGTGACTCCAGCACGTGCTTTGTCCTCTTCATGTGGGTGCAGGGTGTCCTAAGGCTCCTTCTGTCCCCCTGTGTCTTCAGCAGTTCGTCCATCTCACTCTGCCCGCTGTCTGCCCTGTCTCTGGGTGTCTTCTGCTCCTGAAAGCCTCTCTCACCCTCTCTTGGTCTTCTGAGCAGCAGTCTTTTTTCTTTTTTAACTTCATTGCTGACTCTCTTGTACTTACACTGCTGTGTCTCCCTTCTCTTGGCTTGGCTCATCTCCTATCAGTTGGCTTGGCCTAGCTACCAAATATCACAGACTGGGTGGCTTAAAAGACAGACATTTATTGTTTCCTAGGCTTGGAGACCAGAAGTCTGAGATCGAGGTGTTGCAGGGCTGGCTTCCCTTGAGGCCTTTCTCCTTGGCATATAGATGGCCATCTTTTCCCTGTGTCTTCACCTGGTCATCCCTCTGCATGTGTCTCTGTGTTAATTTCCATTTCTTGTAAGGACACCGATAATGTGGGAGTGAGACCCATTCTACTAACCTCATTTAACTCAATCATCCCTTTCAAGACCCCTATCTCCAAATATGGCTCCATTCTTTGGTCCTGAGAGTTAGGGTGCCAACAGGTGAATTTGGGGGATTAAATGTAGCCTGTAATGCCCCACCCTTCTCTGCTCTGTGCTGTTCGGCTCACCCTGCTGGACGGGCAGAGTTCTCGGGGCCCCATCCCCAGCCCCCAGTGCAGACAGCGAGGTGGGCCTGCCTGCCTCTGCTGGTTGCTGCCCTCCACCATCCTCAGCTGTGCGGGCTGTGCTGATGGAGCTCACGCCTGTCCGCAGCTCGGCCAGTGCAGTTCCGAGAGGGCCTGAAGGACGTGGAGGTGCTGGAAGGGGGTGCTGCCACGCTGCGCTGTGTGCTGTCATCCGTGGTCAGGCCTGTGGAATGGCGGCATGGGGATGAGCTTCTGCAGCCTGGAGGCAAGTACAGCTTGCGACAGGATGGGACTGTGCTGGAGCTGGTGGTCCGAGACCTGCGGCCTCAGGACAGCGGGCAGTACTTCTGCAGTTTCGGGGACCAGATGACATCGGCTAGGCTCACCGTAAAGGGTAAGCATCTCAGCCACCCTGCCCACATGACACTCTGCAGTCCCACACCGCCCCTTTCATGCTTTGCGGGAGCATGAAGGTGATGTGTTGTGTTGCAGCTCTGCCTGCTGAGTTCATAGGAAGACTGAGAAGCAAAGAGGTCACAGAAGGGACCACAGCCACATTCCGCTGTGAGCTGAGCAAGGAAGCCCCGTGGAGTGGAAGAAGGGGCCTGAGACCCTCAGAGCCGGGGACAGAGTGAGCCTGAGGCAGGACGGGGCCGTGTGTGAGCTGGAGATCCGTGAGCTGACCGCAGAGGATGCTGGAGAGTATTCATGTGTGTGCGGGCAAGAGAGGACCTCAGCCATGCTCACCATCAGGGGTAAAGACCGCGTGTGGCAGGCGGAGCTGGGCTTGGTGTCCGGTCACTGACTTCGTGTCGCCTCCCTGCACTCATCCCACCTTCTCTCCTCGTCTCAGCGCTGCCCTCTTCCCGTAACTGCCCAGAACTCCTTCCTCCTTCCTGGGGTGTTGTGTAAACCGTGAGAAACCAGCTTCCGAGCGGCCCTACACCTCTCGTGCCACTGCAGGCTCTGTCCTGTGTCCTGTGGGTGTCTGTGTCTTTTCCTCTGTCTTGTCACGTCCTGCCTTCAGAGTTCTCCCAAGACTCTGATATTCATGTCTCTCTGTCCTCAGCTCTGCCTGCTGAGTTCACAAGAAGACTGAGAAGCAAGGAGGCCACAGAAGGGACCACGGTCACTCTGCACTGTGAGCTGAGCAAGGCGGCCCCCGTGGAGTGGAGGAAGGGGCCCGAGACCCTCAGAGCCGGGGACAGAGTGAGCCTGAGGCAGGAGGGGCCCGTGTGTGAGCTGGAGATCCGTGACCTTGTTGTGGAGGATGCTGCGGAGTATTTGTGTGTGTGCGGGCAGGAGAGGACCTCAGCCACCCTCACAGTCAGGGGTAAGGACCGTGTGTGGCAAAGCAGAGCTGAGTTTTGGTGTCCAGTTATTACCTTCATGGCCTCTCCTTGCATTCGTCCCACCTTCCCTCCTCATCTCAGCCTTACCCTCTTCCCATAACTTTCCTTCCTCCTTCCCGGCATGTGTGTGAACCATGAAAAACACGCCTCTGAGCTGCTTCTCACCCTCGTGTCACTGAAGGTTCTGTCCTCTGTCCCTTTGGAGTCTGTGTCTTTCACTCCATTCTGTCACGTCCTGTCCCACAGTGACCTCTGGGAATCGGATGTTCTCCACACCTTCTAGCCCTGTCCTGCCCTGCCCACCAGATTCACAGACGAGAGGCCTGAGGAGTCTGTGGAAGGGGCCACAGGCATGCTGGACGGACTGGGCTGAGGGGCCGGAGTCCAGTGTGTGAGCCTGGGGCATCCAGCCTGTGGCCTGTGTCCAGCTGGGTGTTGTGTCTTCTCTGTGACGTCCAGGACCTATCTAACCTGTGGGTTCAGAGAGCATTAGAGTGTTTGTCTGTTTCTGACTATTTCCAGCCCTGCCTGCCAAGTTCACAAAAGATTTGAAGAAGGAAGAGGCCGTGGAAGGGGCCACAGCCAAGCTGCGCTGTGAGCTGAGCAAGGCGGCCCCCGTGGAGTGGAGGAAGGGGCCCGCGACCCTCAGAGCCGGGGACAGAGTGAGCCTGAGGCAGGAGGGAGCTGTGTGTGAGCTGGAGATCCATGAGCTGACCGCGGAGGATGCTGGGGAGTACTCGTGCGTGTGTGGGCAGGAGAAGACCTCAGCCACGCTCGCCGTCAGGGGTAAAGACCGCGTGTGGCCACATGGCTAGCGTTTGGTGGCTGCCCTTCGTCTCTCTGCTCTCAGTCCCCTTTCGGCCCTGCTCTCTCGCTGTTCTGTTTCTTCCCCTGCCATAATTATTCCGTTCTCCCTGTCGTGTCCCGTGTCCGTTCCATGGCACGTGCTCCACTGGACCTTTTAAAGCCACAGTCGCAGGGTGTGCCGGCCCCCCAGCAGGTGGGCCAAGCCCAGCTGGGTTTTGTCTTCAGTGTACTTTCCACATCCTGCTGCTTCTGTGTGTTCAAAGAGTGTGATAGTGTTTGTGTGTTTCTGACCATCTCCAGCCCTGCCTGCCAAGTTCACGAAAGGTCTGAAGAAGGAAGAGGCCGTGGAAGGGGCCATAGCCAAGCTGTGCTGTGAGCTGAGCAAGGCGGCCTCCGTGGAGTGGAGGAAGGGGCCCAAGACCCTCAGAGCCGGGGACAGAGTGAGCCTGAGGCAGGAGGGAGCTGTGTGTGGCTAGAGATCCGTGAGCTGACCGCGGAGGATGCTGGGGAGTACTCGTGTGTGTGCGGGCAGGAGAAGACCTCAGCCACGCTCACCGTCAGGGGTAAAGACCGTGTGTGGCCAGGCGGAGCTGTTTGGTGGCTGCCCTTCTTCTCTCTGCTCTCCGTTCCCTTTCCTATGTTGCTAACGCACTATCATGCTCCTTTCCCTCCCATAATTATTCTGTTCTCTCTGTCATGTCCTGTGTCTGTTCTGTGACATATGTACCATTGGATCTTTCAAGGTCACAGTCTCAGGGTGTGCCGGCCCCCCCAGCAGGTGGGCCAAGTCCAGTTGGGTGTTGTGTCTTCTGTGCACTGTTCACATCCTGTTGACTGTGTGTGTTCAGAAAGTGTGATAGTGTTTGTGTGTTTCTGACCATCTCCAGCCCTGCCTGCCAAGTTCACGAAAGGTCTGAAGAAGGAAGAGGCCGTGGAAGGGGCCACAGCCAAGCTGCGCTGTGAGCTGAGCAAGGCGGCCCCCGTGGAGTGGAGGAAGGGACCCACGACCCTCAGAGCCGGGGACAGAGTGAGCTTGAGGCAGGAGGGAGCCGTGTGTGAGCTCGAGATCCGTGAGCTGACTGCAGAGGATGCTGGGGAGTACTTGTGCGTGTGCGGGCAGGAGAAGACCTCAGCCACACTCGCCGTCAGGGGTAAAGACCGTGTGTGGCCTGTGGAGCAGCGGCTTCATGTCTGCGGGCTTTAACGTGACCCCCAGCTCCGCCCTGTCTGTCTGCAGTCTTTCCTGTCTCTGCGCGTCTCCTGCATTCTTGCAGCAGGATTCTCCACAGTCTCCCTCCCTTCTCTGAGGTCCACCTCCCTTCTCTGAGGTCCACCTCAGATAACGAGCAGAGGATAAGGTCCTCACTGTCCTCAGGGATTCGTGTCTGAGAAAGAGGCGGTGGGCAGCCACATAGGGAAAGAACAGAATTATGGTCCTCTCAAGGGAGCATAACAGAAGGGAAGCTGGAAAGTAGATGAGAGCATGCCCCTTGGGGTGGGATGTTGAAGGGGTGTTGAGAGGGTTAGTCCGAGAGAGAGCCGTGATGAGAGGGCCTCGAGTCTTCCATCCAGCATCTGGTTATTATGGGAAGTGAGCTCAGGGTGTGGGGGAGGTGGAGATGTGCTGGGGGTGACATGGATGTGATACCACGGTGTGGAGGTGAGGTGGCGTTTGAAGTGAAAGTGAACTGAGAGTGAGAGCTGGCTGTGGAGGGTGAGGTGGAGGTAAGCCAGGAGGTGAGGTCTGGGTGTAGAGTGGAATGGAGGCGGAATAGGTGTGGACAGTGCTTGACCACGGCGGGAGAGGAAGGAGGGACAGGAAGCTACACTGGGGAGCAGAGCCAGGTCCAGGAAGGCAGGGGGGCACCCATGCTGGACTGGGGTCCGTGTCTGGCACCTGTGGTGGGTGAGCTGACTCTAGACAGCAGCCACAGGAGGGGCTCTGTCAAGGTGTGGCGTGGCCTCCCAGAGCAAGGGGACAGCTCTGCAGGTGCTCAGAGGCCTCACACCCTGGGGGGTGTGCTCATGAGACAAGGTGGGACAGTAAAGAAGAGGATCCTGAGGCTGGGCAGGGCCATCGTGAACACAGATACTCAGATCTCTGGGGAGAGGCCAGGCCATGATGCCGCCTTCATGGATGAACTTCGTGAGTGGAGCAAAGCATCTCTAGCACAGAGACACTGGTGCTCACACTGTTCAGACGCACCAGGAGACCACAAGGGGTGTGGGCCCGGAGGCCTGTCACGCAGTCAGGAGCAGCTGCAGGGAGGAGGCACCGCCAAGGGCCGAGGACCAGAGAACCCAATGGTGCTCGTGGAAAAGAACCTGCTTGCCAGTGACATGCCGGAGACATGAGACTCAGGTTTGATTCCTAGGTTAGAAGAACCCCTGGAGGAGGGCACGGCGACCCACTCCAGTATTCTTCCCTTGGAAATGCCAGGGACAGAGGAGCCCAGCGGGCCACAGTCCACGGGGTCGCAAACATCGGACACGACTGAGCGTGCCTACGGAGTGCCAAGCTGACCAGCTACAAGCAGTCCAAGAGAGCAGCTTCTCAGAGCGTGCAGACCGCAGGGGCACCTCGTCCAGGGCAACAGGGCAGGAGTGGGTGGCTTGTGCTCCCCTTCTGGCCGTGGTGCTCCTTGTTCCATCAGCCCAGGCTCTGGCCCCAGCAGCAGTAGGAGTTGACAAGGAGGGTATGCTGGGGTAGACACGTGGGATAGTTTAGGTAGCTCTTTTTGTGTCTCCATTCCCAGCTATCCCCCTCAAGATCATAAGGTCACTAAAGAATGAGGCCTGGAGGGGGCCATGCCATGGTGTGGTGTAAGCTGGGCCATGGAAGATGCTGGAGGACATCCGTTCCGATCTGTCGTCACTTTCTGCGGGCACTGTGGCCATTTCCATGTTCTGTCCGTGCCGTGAGGTCCTCCCTGAGGATTCCGTTCCTTGCTGGTCTGTCTGTCCTCTGCACACACTCCCCTGCCAAGCACTGCTACCTGCCCATGTGTCTGTGGGTCTAAGCGTTTATTCTTCATTTGCTCCAACGTGTGACTGTTGCATTATAAAGTGTCCACATCCTGATACCCCTACATTTTCCAGAGAGTCTAATGTTTCCCTTGTCTCTCTGACCCTGCCCAGCCCTGCCCACCAAGTTCACAAAGGGCCTGAGGAAGGAGGAGGCCACAGAAGGGGCCACAGCCAAGCTGCGCTGTGAGCTGAGCAGGGCGGCCCCCGTGGAGTGGAGGAAGGGGCCCGAGACCCTCAGAGCTGGGGACAGAGTGAGCCTGAGGCAGGAGGGAGCCGTGTGTGAGCTGGAGATCCGTGAGCTGACCGTGGAGGATGCTGGGGAGTACTCGTGCCTGTGCGGGCAGGAGAGGACCTCAGCCACGCTCGCCGTCAGGGGTAAAGACCGTGAGAGGCCGCAGGGACCTGTGGCTTTGTGTTTGCGTGTGGTCTGTGTCACTGGCCCCACTGTAGGATTCTGTGCCTTTCTGTATCTTTCCTCCTGGGTCCCTGCAGATGTCTCTTGGCTCCGGGTCCTCGTTCAGCAGACATCAACATCCAGTGCTGTGTGTCCGCTGTTCCCTCTGGGACATTTGCCTGTATCCCCGTCTGTGCGTCTCTTTACGTGTTTGTACTGTGGTCTTCTGCAGTTGGTGGGGTTTTGTGTCCTGGAGAGAGTTACCCTGAGAGTCTGATGTTCTCAGTGACTCCATAGGCCTCCTCAGCCCTGCCTGCCAAGCTCACGAAGGGTCTGAAGCATGCAGAGGCCACGGAAGGGAGCATGGCCCTACTGTGCTGTGAGCTGAGCAAGGTGGTGATGAGGACTGGAGGACTGGTCCGGAACCCTTGAGACGGAAATAAGACTGTGCCTGGGGCAGGACGGGGCAGCGTGTGAGCTGGAAATCATGCTCGGCTATTTGCAGGGGAGTGTGCATGGGCAGGAGAGGTCTTTGGGCAGGCTCGTTGTCAGGGGTGAGGACTGCATGTGGCCACATGGACTGGCGTTTGGTGGCTGCCCATCTGAAACTCTAGCACTTTGGAGGCAAAGAGCAGACTCGTTGGAAAAGACCCTGATGCGGGAAAACATGAAAGGCAGGAGGAGAGAGGGAAGACAGAGGATGAGATGATTGGATGGCATCACCCACTCAATGGATATGAATTTGAGAAAACTCCAGGAGATGGTGAAGGACAGGGAAGCCTGGCGTGCTGCAGTCCACGCGGTTGCAGAGAGCTGGACACAATTTAATCACTGAACAACGACACAATCATCTCTCTGCCCTCAGTTCCCGTTTCTGCCTTGCTCACTCACTAGTCTGCTCCTTTCCCTCCCATAATTATTCTGTTCTGCCTGTCATGTCCCATGTCTGTTCCGTGGCACATGTACCGTTGGACCTTTTAAAGTTACAGTCCCAGGGTGTGCCGGCCCCCCCAGCAGGTGGGCCAAGTCCAGTTGGGTTTTGTGTCTTCTGTGCACTGTTCACATCCTGTTGACTGTGTGTGTTCAGAAAGTGTGATAGTGTCTTGTGTGTTTCTGACCATCTCCAGCCCTGCCTGCCAGTTCACAAAAGGTCTGAAGAAGGAAGAGGCTGTGGAAGGGGCCACAGCCAAGCTACACTGTGAGCTGAGCAATGCGGCCCCCGTGGAGTGGAAGAAGGGGCCCGAGACCCTCAGAGCTGGGGACAGAGTGAGCCTGAGGCAGGAGGGAGCCGTGTGTGAGCTGGAGATCTGTGAGCTGACCGTGGAGGATGCTGGGGAGTACTCGTGCCTGTGCGGGCAGGAGAGGACCTCAGCCACACTCGCCGTCAGGGGTAAAGACCGTGAGAGGCCGCAGGGACCTGTGGCTTCGTGTTTGCGTGTGGTCTGTGTCACTGGCCCCACTGTAGGATTCTGTGCCTTTCTGTATCTTTCCTCCTGGGTCCCTGCAGATGTCTCTTGGCTCCGGGTTCCTCGTTCAGCAGACGTCAACATCCAGTGCTGTGTGTCCGCTGTTCCCTCTGGGACATTTGCCTGTATCCCCGTCTGTGCGTCTCTTTACGTGTTCGTACTGTGGTCTTCTGCAGTTGGTGGGGTTTTGTGTCCTGGAGAGAGTTACCCTGAGAGTCTGATGTTCTCAGTGACTCCATAGGCCTCCTCAGCCCTGCCTGCCAAGCTCACGAAGGGTCTGAAGCATGCAGAGGCCACGGAAGGGAGCATGGCCCTACTGTGCTGTGAGCTGAGCAAGGTGGTGATGAGGACTGGAGGACTGGTCCGGAACCCTTGAGATGGAAATAAGACTGTGCCTGGGGCAGGACGGGGCAGCGTGTGAGCTGGAGATCATGCTCGGCTATTTGCAGGGGAGTGTGCATGGGCAGGAGAGGTCTTTGGGCAGGCTCGTTGTCAGGGGTGAGGACTGCATGTGGCCACATGGACTGGCGTTTGGTGGCTGCCCATCTGAAACTCTAGCACTTTGGAGGCAAAGAGCAGACTCGTTGGAAAAGACCCTGATGCAGGAAAACATGAAAGGCAGGAGGAGAGAGGGAAGACAGAGGATGAGATGATTGGATGGCATCACCCACTCAATGGATATGAATTTGAGAAAACTCCAGGAGATGGTGAAGGACAGGGAAGCCTGGCGTGCTGCAGTCCACATGGTTGCAAAGAGCTGGACACAATTTAATCACTGAACAACGACACAATCATCTCTCTGCCCTCAGTTCCCGTTTCTGCCTTGCTCACTCACTAGTCTACTCCTTTCCCTCCCATAATTATTCTGTTCTGCCTGTTGTGTCCTGTGTCTGTTCCGTGGCACGTGTACCATTGGACCTTTTAAAGTTACA
The DNA here is from genome assembly GCA_006408695.1 of Aepyceros melampus. Classification (NCBI taxonomy): domain Eukaryota; kingdom Metazoa; phylum Chordata; class Mammalia; order Artiodactyla; family Bovidae; genus Aepyceros; species Aepyceros melampus. The sequence continues at coordinate 51,292 of SJXQ01001056.1, forward strand.
GTCCCAGGGTGTGCTGGCCCCCCAGCAGGTGGGCCAAGTCCAGTTGGGTTTTGTGTCTTCTGTGCACTGTTCACATCCTGTTGACTGTGTGTGTTCAGAAAGTGTGATAGTGTTTGTGTGTTTCTGACCATCTCCAGCCCTGCCTGCCAAGTTCACGAAAGGTCTGAAGAAGGAAGAGGCTGTGGAAGGGGCCACAGCCAAGCTGCGCTGTGAGCTGAGCAAGGCGGCTCCCGTGGAGTGGAGGAAGGGGCCCACGACCCTCAGAGCTGGGGATAGAGTGAGCCTGAGGCAGGAGGGAGCCGTGTGTGAGCTGGAGATCCGTGAGCTGACCGTGGAGGATGCTGGGGAGTACTCGTGCCTGTGCGGGCAGGAGAGGACCTCGACCACGCTCGCCGTCAGGGGTAAAGCCTGCATGTGGCAGGCGGAGCTGTCTTGTGTGCAGTTACTGACTCAGGGCGTCTTGCTCTCGCCCCCCTCCCTCCTCGTCTTGGCATCGCTGTTTCCCCGCAGGGGGTGCTGTGCTGTGCCTAGTTGCTTCAGCTGTGTCTCTTGTGATCCTGTGGACCTTAGCCCAGCAGGCTCCTCTGTGCATGCGATCCTGCAGGCAAGAATACTGGAGTAGGTTGCCACGCCCTCCTCCAGGGGATCTTCCCGACCCAGGGATCAAACCTGTGTCTCCTGCGTCTCCTGCATGGCAGGCTTATTCTTTACCACTGAGCCACCGGGGAAGCCTCCTTCTTCCCGTAACTCTGGATTTCCTTCCTCCTTCCTGGGCTGTTGGGTGAATCACAAGGAACCAGCCTCTGAGCTGCTTCCCACCCTAGTGTCACTGAAGGTTCTGTCTTGTGTCCCATTGGGGTCTGCGTCTTTCACTCCATCCTGTCACGTCCTGTCCCCAGTGACCTGGAGAATCGGATGTTCTCCACACCTTCTAGCCCTGTCCTGCCCTGCACACCAGATTCACAGACGAGAGGCCTGAGGAGTCTGTGGAAGGGGCCACAGGCACGCTGGATGGACTGGGCTGAGGGGCCGGAGTCCAGGGTGTGAGCCTGGGGTGCCTAGCCTGTGGCCTGTGTCCAGCTGGGTGCTGTGTCTTCTCTGTGATGTCCAGGACTTATCTAACCTGTGAGTTCAGAGAGCATTAGAGTGTTTGTCTGTTTCTGACTATTTCCAGCCCTGCCTGCCAAGTTCACAAAAGGTTTGAAGAAGGAAGAGGCTGTGGAAGGGGCCACAGCCAAGCTGCGCTGTGAGCTGAGCAAGGCGGCCCCCGTGGAGTGGAGGAAGGGGCCCGCGACCCTCAGAGCCGGGGACAGAGTGAGCCTGAGGCAGGAGGGAGCCGTGTGTGAGCTGGAGATCCGTGAGCTGACCACGGAGGATGCTGGGGAGTACTCATGCGTGTGTGACAGGAAAAGACCTCAGCCACGCTCACCGTCAGGGGTAAAGACCGCATGTGGCCACATGGGCTGGCATTTGGCGGCTGCCCTTCATCTCTCTGCTCTCCGTTCCGTTTCCTATGTTGCTAACGCACTATCGTGCTCCTTTCCCTCCCATAATTATTCTGTTCTGCCTGTCATGTCCCGTGTCTGTTCCGTGGCACATGTACTGTTGGCTCTTTTAAGGTCACAGTCACAGTGTGTGCTGGCTCCCCAGCAGGTGGGCCAAGTCCAGTTGGGTTTTGTGTCTTCTGTGCACTGTTCACAATCCTGTTGACTGTGTGTGTTCAGAAAGTGTGATAGTGTCTTGTGTGTTTCTGACCATCTCCAGCCCTGCCTGCCAAGTTCACGAAAGGTCTGAAGAAGGAAGAGGCCGTGGAAGGGGCCACAGCCAAGCTGCGCTGTGAGCTGAGCAAGGCGGCCCCCGTGGAGTGGAGGAAGGGGCCCGCGACCCTCAGAGCCGGGGATAGAGTGAGCCTGAGGCAGGAGGGAGCCGTGTGTGAGCTGGAGATCCGTGAGCTGACCACGGAGGATGCTGGGGAGTACTCATGCGTGTGTGAGCAGGAAAAGACCTCAGCCACGCTCACCGTCAGGGGTAAAGACCGCGTGTGACCACATGGGCTGGCATTTGGCGGCTGCCCTTCGTCTCTCTGCTCTCAGTTCCCGATTCTCCCTTGCTCACTCACGAGTCTGCGCCTTATCTTTCCATAATTATTCTGTTCTCTCTGTCATGTCCCGTGTCTGTTCCATGGCACATGTACCATTGGACCTTTCAAGGTCACAGTCCCAGGGTGTGCTGGCCCCCCCAGCAGGTGGGCCAAGTCCAGTTGGGTTTTGTGTCTTCTGTGCACTGTTCACATCCTGTTGACTGTGCGTGTTCAGAAAGTGTGATAGTGTCTGTGTGTTTCTGACCACCTCCAGCCCTGCCTGCCAAGTTCACAAAAGGTCTGAAGAAGGAAGAGGCCTTGGAAGGGGCCACAGCCAAGCTGCGCTGTGAGCTGAGCAAGGCGGCCCCCGTGGAGTGGAGGAAGGGGCCCGCGACCCTCAGAGCCGGGGATAGAGTGAGCCTGAGGCAGGAGGGAGCCGTGTGTGAGCTGGAGATCCGTGAGCTGACCACGGAGGATGCTGGAGAATATTCATGTGTGTGCGGGCAGGAGAAGACCTCAGCCATGCTCGCCGTCAGGGGTAAAGACCGCGTGTGGCAGGCGGAGCTGTCTGGTGTCGAGTTACTGACCTCACAGCGTCTTTCTTTACTCACTCCATTGTCACTCCCTGTCTCAGTACCGCCTGTTTCCAGAAGACTCTGGAATCTCTTTCACCCTCCTGTGCTGATGTGTGAACCAAAGGAAACCAGCAGTTAATCCACTTCCCACCATCTGTGTCACCACTGACACTGTTGTGTCGTCCTGTTGGAGTCCGTGTCATTTCCTCCATCTGGTCCCTTCCTTCCCAACAGTTCCTCAGAGAGGCTCATGGTGTGCATGTCACTGGCAGCCCCCCCATCCCTGCCTGTCAGGTGGATGCCGAGGAAGCGGCCTGGCAGGTCCACTGAAGGGCTGCGCTGGGGGAGGCCCAGGCGTGCATGTCCGTGGCCCAGCCTGGGCGTGCCCGGGCCCACTTGGCTGTTGTGTTTCCGCTGTTCTTTTCACCTCGTGTCTTCTCCGTGTGTTCACCTAGTGTGATGGCATGTTTGTCTTTGTGACCAGTCCTGCCCACCAGTTTGACAAATCACCTGAGGAACAAAAAAGCCACAGAAGGAGCCACAATCACCCCGCATTGTGAGCTGAGCAAGGCAGCCCCTATGGAGTGGAGCAAGGGGCCTGAGCTCCTCAAATACAGGGACACAGTGAGCCTGGGGCAGAGCGGGGCCATGCATGAGCTGGAGATCCGTGACCTGCAGGGCGTGGCCTCTGCGGTGTGTGTGTGGGCAGGAGGGCACCTCCGCACACTGGTGTCGAGGGTGAAGGCTGCACGTGGCCACGTTCGTGACTCCTGTCTGCCATGTGTGATGTGCTCTCCCCGTGTTACTGTTGTCTCAGGGTTAGAACCCACCTCACAGAAACACTGGCCAACCCTGTCTAGGGTCTCCCCAGGGGTGCCTGGTGCAAGGACACCCTCGGGGAGGCACCAGCAAGCAGGCATTGTGGTTTAGAGAGCTGCCCGAGGCCGAGGCTGAGGGGGTGTGCCAGCTCCGGACCCCAGCTGTGCAGCGGGGTCGTCCATGCTGGTGACAGCTGCCCCGAGGACTGAGGCGCAGTGTTTGGGAGTGCAGGGAGCAGGCGGCAGGCAGGCTGAGCCCTCCGGTGTCGTGCTAATCAGACAGCATTTGACTGACCTTGGAGCTTTTGTGCAGCCTCTAAAGAGCTCTGTTTCAGAAAACCTGGGCTGTATAACAAATACCACATACAGGTGACTCACAACACACATCCATTGTTTCGTAGTCCTGGAGGCTGGAAGTCCAAGATCCGCGTGTCTGCGGGAGACTTCCCTCCTTGGATTGTAGATAGCCACGCTCTCTCTTTGTCCTCACCCGGTCACCCTTTTGCATGTCCTGTGTTCTAATCTTCTCTTCTTATAAGAATGCTTATAAGTCAAATTGAATTAGTCACCCTCCCGGTAACTCCATTCACCCTAATTACCTCTACAAAAACCTTATTTCCAAATAAATTCACATTCTTAGTTCCTGAGGATTAAGACTTCAGTATATAAATTTGAGGGGAGACATGATTCAGTCCGTAAAGATCTGGACCATAAAGAAAGCTGAGCACTGAAAAATTAATGCTTTTTAACTGTAGTTTTGGAGAAGGCTCTTGAGAACCCCTTGAACTGCAAGGAGATTAAACCAGTCAGTCCTAAAGGAAATCAGTCCTCAATGTCCATTGGAAGGACTGGTGCTGAAGCTGAAGCTCCAGTACTTTGGCCACCTGATGCGAAGAGCTGACTCATTGGAAAAGACCCTGATGCTGGGAAAGTTTGAGGGCAGGAGGAGAAGGGGGTGACAGAGGAAGAGATGGTTGGATGGCATCACTGACTTGATGAACATGAGTTTGAGCAAGCTCTGAGAGCTGGTGATGGACAGGGAAGCCTGTTACAGTTCATGGGGTCGCAAAGAGTTGGACATGACTGAGTGACTGAAAAGCAAAATGATTCAGTCCACAGTACTCAGTTTCTTGCTCCAAATATGCATGTTCTGACATGCAGAGTACATTTACCCCAAGCCCCAAAATTTTCACCTATTTTAGTGTCAGGCTAAATCCAAAGTCTAATGTAAATCTCATCTAAATCAAGTGTGTGTGAGATTGGAGGTATGATTCATCCCGAAGCAGAATTCCTCTGCAGTTATAAACCTGAAACATCAGACAAGTTATGTGCTTCCAAAATACTTCAGTGAAACAGGCATGGGGTAGATATCCCCATTGCAAAAGAAAGAAATAGGAAAGAAGAAAGAGGCCACTGGTTCCACAGAAATCTGGCACCTACTAAGGACAAATACTGTGAGATTGTCAAGATTAGAGAATGATCCTCGGGCTCAATACCCTGTCTTCTGGGCCCTGCACAGAGGTGGCCCTCTAGGACCGTGGATGCTGTGGCAGCCTTGCTGACTTCTGAATTGCCTTTGGGGCTATTCCCAACTGTGAAGGATAGTACATTCCCAGCTCCATAGCTGTATTGGCCCACTCAGTAGACATCCCATCTTCCATCCTGTCCCTTCTGAGTCTGATTGTCATGGCTGGCAGTGTTTCTGCTGATACAGAGTTCTAAGAAGCCTTGTTGGTCTCCTTTATAATTCACGGCAGTCCAAGATCTCGGACAAGAGAGTCTTCCACACAGCCTCCTGGGTGATTCCATTTCTGTTCCTGGCTTTTCTGAGATGGTTGATTGGATCTGAGACTCACACTTAAAAGTCTCTTTACCAAATGATTTCCAACCACACACTTAGTATTCTCTCTAGAACAGGTGTTCTCTCTCTCTCTCTCTCTTTTTTTTTTTTTTTGAAATTTCAATGGGTTAAAAAATTTCTAAGGTATCCATGTTTGGTTTCTCTTTGTTTAAATACTTCCTTCTTCAATATAACTCTTTTCTCTTACATTTTACCATAAGCAACAAGAAGCAGTCAGTCTGTGCCCTCAATGCTTGATTTAGGAAGTACCTCAACTAAAAATACCCAAATTCACTTGTAAGTTCTACCTTCCACAAAACTCCAGGACACACAGTTCAGCCACATCCTTCATTGCTTTATAAAAGGACTGCCTTTCTTCCAGTTTCCAACAACGCATTTCCATATGAGGCCTCACCAGGAGCACTTTTAGAATCCATATTTCTACTGGAAATCTCTTCAAGCAATCTAGGTTTATCTAACATGCACCTCAGACCTCTCCCAGTTTCTACCCATCACCCAGTTCCAAAGAGAACTCCATAATTTTAGGTATTTGTTAACATCACTTTATGGGAAATAGATGGGGAAACAGTGGAAACAGTGTCAGACTTTATTTTTGAGGGCTCCAAAATCACTGCAGATGATGACTGCAGCCATGAAATTAAAAGACGCTTACTCCTTGGAAGAAAAGTTATGACCAACCTAGATAGCATATTCAAAAGCAGAGACATTACTTTGCCGACTAAGGTCTGTCTAGTCAAGGCTATGGTTTTTCCTGTGGTCATGTATGGATGTAGAGTTGGACTGTGAAGAAGGCTGAGCACCGAAGAATTGATGCTTTTGAACTGTGGTGTTGGAGAAGACTCTTGAGAGTCCCTTGGACTGCAAGGAGATCCAACCAGTCCATTGTGAAGGAGATCAGTCCTGGGTGTTCTTTGGAAGGAATGATGCTAAAGCTGAAACTCCAGTACTTTTGCCACCTCATATGAAGAACTGACTCCTTGGAAAAGACCCTGATGCTGGGAGGGATTGGGGGCAGGAGGAGAAGGGGACGACCAAGGATGAGATGGCTGGATGGCATCACTGACTTGATGGACCTGAGTCTGAGTGAACTCCGGGAGTTGGTGATGGACAGGGAGGCCTGGCATGCTGTGATTCATGGGGTCGCAAAGAGTTGGACACGACTGAGGGACTGAACTGAACTGAACTGAACTGAAGCAGCCCACTTCTGGTACCAAAATCTAAATGGCTTACCAGTATAGTAGTGGCTTAAACCTCAGAAAATGGTTTCCTCCCAGCCCTAGAAGCAGGAAGCCTGAGGTTAGGATGTGGCAGGGCTGGTTTCTCTTGAGACCTCTCTCCTTGGCGTGTAGACGGCCGTCTTCTTTCCACGCCCTCACATGGCATCGCTGTCTGTGCATCTGTGACATAATACCCTCTTTTTTATAAGGAAACCAGTCATGTTGGGTGAGGTTCCACCCCAGTGAGCTCGTTCACCTCAGTTGCCTCATCAAATACATCTCCATTCTGTGTCCTGGGGTTAGGGCTCCAACGTACGAATTTTGAGGGATGTGATTCAGGCCACAGCAGGGTGTAACCAGGATGAGCTGTGATCAGCTGTAACTTGTGAAGCTCGCGCTCTGCCTGGAATTGGGATGGAAGAGCGGACTGCAGGTTGGAGGGCTAGGGGGCAGGGTTAGAAGGCCAAGACTGGAGTCCACTGGGGTCTGAGAGATCTGGGTCAGAAGAGTGGGGGTCCAGTGGAGTCAGGAAAGGAGTGTGTAAGGTGAATGAGATGGGACCTGATGAAGGCAGGGAGGCCTGTGTGCCCAGACGTGGGCAACACGTGACTGACGCCTTACCTGGGATGGGAAGCACAAATGAGGGGTGTCAGTGGGGCACTGGTGGTCACGGCTGGAAGGTGCCTCCTGGGCATTCTCCTAGGACAGTTGTCCATTGCTTTGCTGCCTGTGTAAGCTGTGAGCTGGAAGAGCATGGTTTGGACTCGGTGTAGATGAGGCAGGCCGTTAGACAATAGAAAAAGATATAAGTAGGACAGATGAACTCTGAGAAGAAAGGCTTGGATGGAGCCAGTCTCTTGCAACCTGCAACTTACTGAGCAGTCTGGAGAGGATTGCACTGGCACACATGCTCTGGTCTGCGTCATCCCATGTCCTCCACCCATCCTGCATCTATCCCACCCTGAATGTTCAGGTGAGACCCCCAGTCCTTTATCGGGGTTGATGGCTTCTGTGCATCTAACTCTGCAGCCATGCCTGCTCGGTTCATCAAGGAACTGAAGACCAAGGAGGCCACAGAAGGGGCCACAGCCACGCTGCGCTGTGAGCTGAGCAAGGCGGCCCCCGTGGAGTGGAGGAAGGGGCCTGAGCCCGTCAGAGCTGGAGACAGAGTGAGCCTGAGGCAGGAGGGAGCCATGTGTGAGCTGGAGATCCGTGAGCTGACCGTGGAGGATGCTGGGGAGTACTCGTGTGTGTGCGGGCAGGAGAAGACCTCAGCCACGCTTGTCATCAGGGGTAAAGACCGCGTGTGGCCACGTGGACTGGCGTTTGGAGACTGCCCTTCGTCTCTCTGCTTTCAGTCCCCTTTCTGCCCTCTGCTAACTTACTGTCCCGCTCCTCTTGCTTCCGTAATTATTTCTGTCCCTGTCACGTTTCCTGTCTGTTCTGTGGCGCATGTGCAGGTCAGCAGTTTTAAAGTCACAGTCACAGTGTGTGCTGGGCACAACCAGCAGGTGCTCAAGTCCAACTGGGTGTGGTGTCTTCGGTGTACTGCGCGTGACCTGCTGCTTCTGTGTGTACAGAAAGTGTGATAGTCTTTGGTCTTTCCGACCATCTCCAGCCCTGCCTGCAAAGTTTGCAAAAGGTTTGGGAAAGGAAGAGGCCGTGGAAGGGGCCACAGCCAAGCTGCGCTGTGAGCTGAGCAAGGCGGCCCCCGTGGAGTGGAGGAAGGGGCCCGAGACCCTCAGAGCCGGGGACAGAGTGAGCCTGAGGCAGGAGGGAGCCGTGTGTGAGCTGGAGATCCGTGAGCTGACCGTGGAGGATGCTGGAGAATATTCATGTGTGTGCGGGCAGGAGAAGACCTCAGCCACGCTCGCCGTCAGGGGTAAAGAGCACATGTGGCAGGCGGAGCTGGGTTTTGGTGCCCAGTTACTGACTCACAGCATCTTGCGCTCATCCCTCCTCATCTCAGTCTTACCTTCTTCCCATAACTAAACAGATTCCTTCCTCCTTCCCGGCATGTGTGTGAACCATGAGAAACACGCCTCTGAGCTGCTTCCCACCCTCACGTCACCGAAGGTTCTGTCCTGTGTCCCTTTGGGGTCTGCGTCTTTCACTCCATCCTGTCATGTCCTGTCCCCCAGTGACCTGGAGAATCAGATGTTCTCCACACCTCCTAGCCCTGTCCTGCCCTGCCCACCAGATTCATAGACGAGAGGCCTGAGGAGTCTGTGGAAGGAGCCACAGGCATGCTGGACCGCCTGGGCTGAGGGGCCAGAGTCCAGGGTGTGAGCCTGGGGCGCCCAGCCTGTGGCCTGTGTCCAGCTGGGTGTTGTGTCTTCTCTGTGACGTCCAGGACCTATCTAACCTGTGGGTTCAGAGAGCATTAGAGTGTTTGTCTGTTTCTGACTATTTCCAGCCCTGCCAGCCAAGTTCACAAAAGGTCTGAAGAAGGAAGAGGCTGTGGAAGGGGCCACAGCCAAGCTGTGCTGTGAGCTGAGCAAGGCGGCCCCCGTGGAGTGGAGGAAGGGGCCCGCGACCCTCAGAGCCGGGGACAGAGTGAGCCTGAGGCAGGAGGGAGCTGTGTGTGAGCTGGAGATCCGTGAGCTGACCGCGGAGGATGTGGGGAGTACTCGTGTGTGTGCGGGCAGGAGAGGACCTCAGCCACGCTCACCGTCAGGGGTAAAGACCGCGTGTGGCCACGTGGCTGGCGTTTGGCGGCTGCCCTTCGTCTCTCTGCTCTCAATTCTGTTTCCTACCCTGCTAGTTCACTAGCCTGCTCCTTTCCCTCCCATAATTATTTTCTTTGGCCCTGTCACGTCCCGTGTCTGTTCCGTGGTGCATGTTCAGGGTGGACCTTTTAAAGTCACAGTCGCAGTGTGTGCCGGCCCCCCAGCAGGTGGGCCAAGTCCAGCTGGGTTTTGTGTCTTCTGTGTACTCTCTGTATCCTGTTTTCTTCTGTGGGTTCAGAGAGCCTGATAGTGTTTGTGTGTTTCTGACCACCTCCAGCCCTGCCTGCCAGGTTCACAAAGGGTCTGAAGAAGGAAGAGGCCATGGAAGGGGCCACAGCCAAGCTGCGCTGTGAGCTTAGCAAGGCGGCCCCCGTGGAGTGGAGGAAGGGGCCCAAGACCCTCAGAGCCGGGGACAGAGTGAGCCTGAGGCAGGAGAGAGCCGTGTGTGAGCTGGAGATCCGTGAGCTGACTGCGGAGGATGCTGGAGAGTACTCGTGCGTGTGCGGGCAGGAGAGGACCTCAGCCACACTCGCCGTCAGGGGTAAAGACTGCGTGTGGCCACGTGGCTGGCGTTTGGTGCCTCTCTGCTCTCAGTTCCCTTTCCTGCCCTGTTCACTCACTGCCTGGCTCTCATAACTATTCTGTTCTCCTTGTCATGTTCCCTGTCTGTTCTTCGGCACGTGTGCAGGTTGGACCTTTTAAAGTCACAGTCACTGTGTGTGCTGGCACACCCAGCATACCTGTGTGCAGTTGGGTGTTGTGTCTTCTGTGTCCTCTCCATTTCCTACGTCATCTGTGTGTACAGAGAGTGTAAGAGTCTTTGTGTCTTTCTGCTCATTTCCAGCCCTGCCTGCCAAGTTCCTGAAGGGTCTCAGGAAGGAGGAGGCCACAGAAGGGGCCACAGCCAAGCTGCCTGTGAGCTGAGCAAGGCGGCCCCCGTGGAGTGGAGGAAGGGGCCCGCGACCCTCAGAGCTGGGGACAGAGTGAGCCTGAGGCAGGAGGGAGCCGTGTGTGAGCTGGAGATCCGTGAGCTGACCGCAGAGGATGCTGGAGAGTATTCATGTGTGTGCGGGCAGGAGAGGACCTCAGCCACACTCACCATTAGGGGTAAAGACCGCGTGTGGCAGGCGGAGCTGGGCTTGGTGTCTGGTCACTGACTTACTGTCGTCTCCCTGCACTCATCCCACCGTCCCTCCTCATCTCAGCGCTGCCCTCTTCCCGTAACTCCCCAGAACTCCTTCCTCCTTCCTGGGCTGTTGTGTAGACCGTGAGAAACCAGCTTCCGAGTGGCCCCGCACCTCTTGTGCCACTGCAGGCTCTGTCCTGTGTCCTGTGGGCGTCTGTATCTTTTCCTCTGTCTTGTCACGTCCTGCCTTCAGAGTTTTCCCAAAACTCTGATACTCGTGCCTCTCTGTCCTCAGCTCTGCCTGCTGAGTTCATAGGAAGACTGAGAAACAAGGAGGCCACAGAAGGGACCACGGTCACTCTGCACTGTGAGCTGAGCAAGGCGGCCCCCGTGGAGTGGAGGAAGGGGCCCGAGACCCTCAGAGCCGGGGACAGAGTGAGCCTGAGGCAGGAGGGGCCCGTGTGTGAACTGGAGATCCGTGAGCTGGTTTCGACGGACGCCGGGGAGTACGCGTGTGTGTGCGGGCAGGAGAGGACCTCAGCCTCGCTGACGGTCACGGGTGAGGATGGGCTTGTGGGCTCCTCTGGGATCCTGCATGTGCCTGTCTCCTGTGCCCATGCCACCCATCTCCTCTGTGTCGTGTGCAGCTTCTGTCTGTCGCCCGCCCGCTCACCTGCCAAACTCTCTGTTCAGTATGCCCTTGCCTGGGTTCTGCTCTCCAGTCAGATGTCCTCTCAGGCTCACCCTCATGTGTGATGGAATTCCCACCTTGTTCCCCTCCCCTGCCTGTCCTAATGCAGTCCACATTTCCCCGTACTCCACAGCCTGTATTCAGGATCTGGGGGTCGTGGCCCTGCCCTGGGGGTCTAAGCAGATGCCCCCCTTTGCCACCTCAATGGCTGGAGAGACACAGACCTGCCTGTGGGCTTCCTGGGTGGAGGTCAGCATGAGAACCCTCTGGGTCAGATCCAGGCTCCCTTTCATGGCCCCCACTGCAGTCCCTCCTCTCCCTTAGAGTAGACCCCGGCCCGTGACCCCACTCCCACCCCAATCCTCCAGAGGAGCCTGAGGCAGTGGGTCCTATGGGCAGGTGAGGCAGGCCTGGCCAAGGCCCTCAGTGGGTCTGACTAGATTTGGGGTGCCAGTCTCCTCTCTGGGTGACTGGGCCTCAGGCTTGGAGCTGACCTTCCTTCTCCCCTCCACCCCATCCCCTCCGCAGCCCCACAGGTGGTGTTCCGGAAGCCGCTGCAGAGCCTGCAGGCTGAGGAGGGTACCTCGGCCAGCCTGCAGTGTGAGCTCTCCGAGCCTGGGGCCGCCGTCGTCTGGAGCAAGGGTGGCCTGGAGGTGCAGGCCGACGGGCGCCGGGAGCCGCGGCAGCGGGGCCACGTGGCAGAGCTGGTGCTGAGGGGCTTGCGCCGGGAGGACACGGGGGAATACACCTGCAGCTGCGGCTCCCAGGCCACCAGCGCGACCCTGTCCGTCACAGGTGTGCCCAGGCTGGCCCCGCACGTCGGGGAGGCGACCCTGGCTCCCTCGGGGGGGCAGGCCATCCCCTGAGAGCACACACGGGGAGGCGACCCTGT